>PISX010007873.1:0-85963 GCA_004024625.1 Mellivora capensis
TACAGGTATTTCATTTCCTTGACTCTTATTACCACTTTATTATTACACAAGCACGATAGTAACTGATGGCTCAATAGTTGCGGTAAGTCTGGTTTTTGATAGAAGAAGGACTAGAACACAGTTTGCTTCTCACTTATTCTTTTGCCTTTAGTTTTGTACAATGCCACCTCTACCTCCAAATGGGTCTATATATATCTACTGTGGTTGATCTTACAGAAGGCCAGTGGTCATTTCTTGCACATTACATATTGGAAAAATGGCTTATCTTATTTTACTGAAAATGTATTACAAATGCATACTATCAAACAGTTATTTAGAATTAATAACCATAAAATCAAGTTAATGATAGTTTAATGCAAACTATATCAATATACCTACAACTCTTCCTAATAATTTAAGCTATGTTTTGGTTCACGAAGGAGAACTTGAAAAAGTAAATGAAACTTTTTCTCATTAATGATAAATTTTCTAATTTCATAGTATGTTTAAATATGCACATTTTTATTTCACACATTTTCATCTGTGTATGAAGGTAATAATGTTCACAACATCCAAAGTAGGACCTGAACTTTTCCACTATTTTTCTAATATTGTTGAAGTAGTTGGTCCTGAGCAATGCATACTCTCTAGTGGTTTTCAGTGAAAACCGGTGACAAATTCCACACATCATTGTCTATGATAAGGTAGTTTTCTAAATAAGTGGTTCTAAAAGGTAGTTTTCTCTATTTAAGTTATGTAGGGTTTTAAGATGATTTTATCTGTGCCCTTTTAATTATCTGCCTATCCAAATCAATAAATAGTAAATGAAATATATAGAGAGAATAAAATGGGAGGACAAGAAGGGAAATAGGAACTTGAAAGCTTTTGTGTCTCCAACTTTAATATCAGAAGGATATAGGTAATTAGGATGCAGCAGTTGAAAAGATGTGTCTTTTGTTGCTGCTTCTGTTGCTGCTACTGCTGCTCACAGAGCTCTTGGAAAATATCCCTCTTGCAATATTTTAGCTGGCTATTTTTTTTTCATAACTCAGAGATCATTAGTAACTCTTCTATGTTTGTTATTTATTTCTGCATGACAGATTATCTCCAAATTTATCACCTTAAACAGTATTTATTTTCTCAGTTTCTGTGGCTTGGGATTTTGGGAGCCGTGCACATGGATGAGTCTGTCCTGTGTTTCTCATGAGATTTCATTCAGCTGTGTCTACTGATCAGCTAGTCATCTGATGACTAGACCGGGCCTGGAGAATCTGTTTCCAAGACAGCACCTTTAAATGGCTAGGAAATGCAGATATCTGATCTGAGTGTCTAGGTATTAAATCGGCTCTCCAAGTAGATGGTTCTCTCTGACTCTAATCTTTACCTGCAACTCTAATCCAGTAATGTAGGAGACAGTATAGACTAGAGCTCCAGAGCATGAAATTTTAAAATTAGATGGCTTAGATTCAAATCCTAAATTTTGCTACTCACTCATTGTGTGCATGTTGGGACTGTGACAACACAGAGGGTTGTCATTTATTCATCTATAAAATATGGGACATATTTTATATATTCAGTATAACAATGGAAATAATGATGTCAAAAGTAGAGCGTTCCCTGGTATGACTATTGTGAAAGGTAAATGAGATAGTACAGAAAAGATGATTAGAAGCCTGACACATAGTAAGAATCATACAAAAATAAGATATGATTTTCATTGGCCAAATACCATGAGTTGGGGTGGCTGGGTGGCTCAGTCATTAAGCATCTACCTTAGAAGCTGAGGTCATGATCCTAGGGTCCTGGGATCAAGCCCCACATTGGGCTCCCTGTTCAGGGGGAAGCCTGCTTCTCCCTCTCCCTCTCCCCTAGCTTCTGTTCCCTCTCTCCCTGTTTCTCTCTTTGTCAAATAAATAAGTAAAATCTTTAAAAGGAAAAACCAAACCAACCAACAAACAAACAAAAACACCATGAATTTATACACTGACCTATTTGTTGAAGAAATGGTTTAAACTTTAAAAAAAAGTAGTAATTACAGCAACCAATATTCATTGATTCCCATGTGTCATGAATTAAAATAAATATTTTCCAAGTTATATTTTATCTTCTCAAAAATTTTGTCCTCTTATTTATTTAAGAGTATTGCAGAACTAATAGTAGATTATTGTTCCTAGGTCACACAGATTCAAATGATCAAAGCACTGCCTGTATAAGAAACTTGAGAAACATGCAGACAAATCAGGAAAATTCTATGAACTTAAGAAAAATGTCTTTTAGTAAGGCACTCCTACCCAAATGCCTATCACTGTATCTGATTAAATTATCTCACTACCTTTCTCACTAATTATTGCACTTAAGAACCAGTGGGAATCCTTTTGCCAGTTTCACAGTGTGGTTCCACTCATATTATATTTTCCCATTTCTTAAATGTTATTATTTTTACAAAGCTCATTCCAGAACTGAACTTTAAATGAATTCTGTTTATTTAGTAATAATATTAACAAATGGATTGAGCATGAGAGTTTATTAGGAATGATTCTGCTGCTATAGATAATCCTATCTATTTCAAAGGAGAAATCACAAAAAATAATTTTACTAACACTATGAAGTAGATTTTGCCAAAATCTATGGCCAATGGAAACATTTTTTTTAAAAGCATGATATTTTAGGGGCACCTGGGTGGCTCAGTGGGTTAAGCCTCTGCCTTCAGCTTAGGTCATGATCCCAGGTTCCTGGGATCGAGCCCCGCATCGGGCTTTCCGCTCATCAGGGAGCCTGCTTCTCCTTCTCTCTCTCTCTCTGCCTGCCTCTCTGCCTACTTGTGATCTCTCTCTCTGTCAAATAAATAAATAAAATCTTTTAAAAAAAAATAAAAGCATGATATTTTGGTATCCACTGTGTTTCCTTGACTTGGCTTATGTAGTTTATTAGTGTTAAAATAACTCACTTAGATAATTTTCGAAAGTACCATCTCAAAGCAAATAAGGTTGATTTTTTTCAAAGTCGGTATTTGAAGAAGGTCTACAAAGAAAGCATTTCAATGAGCAAACAAGGTGTCTTAGCAGAGGTTTCTCAGAAATCACACTCTGAATTGATATTTTGGGGTAGTAGCCATGAACACAACAGCTGTTAAAAAAAATAGAATTGGACAATTGAAGAAAGATTCAGTCACCATAAAAGCCTTAGTCAATCCTATGAGGAGCTCTGAAGCTAGAAAAGTCCCAAGAGATGTCCCCAAATGAGGTAGAGTGGCTAGCCTTTTGTACCTCCAGTTGAACCATCATTAGTTATGGACTGCCCCCAGGAAGCATGGATAACTTTGTGTAAGTCAGGTTCCTTTTATCTGAGGGCAATTCTTATGAGATAATATGACCACTTGGTCCACTTGATAGGTTCAGCTCATTGGAAATAGCTCCTCTAGAATTCTGCTTGATTTATTTTTGTGGAGAAATCTATAAGAAGAATGCTGTAAATGATCAATAGTCTCACAACTGCAACTGGTCTCACAACTGCAGCTGATACTTATCATGCCTCTTCTCTTTTATCTGCTGAGTAGTGTGACCGAGACCCTCATCCCTCAAGAGTAAAACCCAATGACATTCATCTCATAGCTGCTTTACTTATCCACGTATTGTAAGTATTAGGAATGAAGTAGAAGAATATACCCCCAATAAGTACCTAGGTGCCAAACATTTGTCCATAACTTTGCTATATATCAACATGTCTACTACATCACGATAATTAAGGCCAATTACTCCTGCCAGGATGGTGACTCCTTTTCTTTGTCCTTTTTATGGGAGTCTGAAATAACTAATATATTAGTCTAAAATATTATGGGAACCTTGCTTCATCCTCTGGTGATAGTGTTCCCCACCGCCCCTCTGGAAACCAGCATATCTAAATCCACAGAGACCAAGGACAGGAAATACAAAGGGGTCATTGGAAATGATGGTAAGCTAAAATATTGTAGGTAGGATTTTGTGCCCCATGATCTTCTTCTGCTACTTCCCTAAATAAGCAAGGAAAGTGAGTGTCCCCTAGATCATTCAGAAAGGAGCACAGTTTGTCAACACCTTAATTTAGCTTGGCAAGATCCATTTCAGATTTCTGACCCACAAAACTATGTTAAAATATTTGTGTTATTTTAAACCACTAGGTTTACAGTATTTTCATAACAATATGTCATAACAATAACTAATACACAGGGCTGTTCCAACTTTCACTCACAAGTTTCTAGGCTATTCTATTTGAAATATTGGAGATACAGGCCATGTAATGATCATTGAATTGGTAGCCCATGCTGGTGCTTCTTGCTAGTAATGCATGTTCTTCACTATTGCTCCAAAAGTCACTCTGTTCATGCTCTCATTATCTCTGAGATAATAAGACTGAGGCTGGTTGATAACAAATGGCTAAACCATTATGAATACTTGGTTTTTCAGCACTGTGGATGCTCACAGGAAGGCATTAATGGGTGGTAAAAAGCTCTTAACTTCTCTGCAATCATAAATGTTTCCACATGCATCTTCCCTAGACCTTCTTGCCACAGTCTTTCTCTATTAGGGACCAGCCATTTACCACTGCCCATGAATCTGTATTACAGACTTGTACTATTTATTTTCCACACTAAATGAATCACGCATCACTGCCTAGCGTGGTACTAATTGGGAAGATTTCACCTACTGCATTTCGGGAAACTATACAGCAGCCCTGATGGAAACTATACAGCAGCCACTGACCCAAGGTACTACAGTGCTAGCACCATCTCCTGGGATTCTTGCTAAGTTGAAAGTATATGCCTATGTCTATTGCAATCCAACTTTATATGCTGCCCTCCTTCCATTATCCTTAATCTTCAGAACCCAGTTCCTATGTACTCTCCCATTGCCTATCTTCACATGGTGCCTAGATTCTGTAGCAACCTTAGGATATAGTCCATTTCCTTCCCTAGCAGGTCCAGTACCTATGTAGCTGGGTTAGGTTGTAACCTGACATTGGTTGGTGACTAGGAGGAGAGATGAGAGTATATCCTGAGAGGTGGGCTGATGTTATTTCATAAGATAGAGGCCTCTATGTCACCTTCAAACAGTGTGGGAGTACTAGTTGAGAGGGAGGAACATGACACTTCTGCAGGCTTTTAGAGTTCAGGAAGATCTGAGATTTCCATGTTTTAGGGAAATCCAACCAAAATGTCACCAATTCTAATTCTTAGGATCCTTCTTCTGTTCAGTTAAGGCCCTCATCCTTGTCACAGATGACACTCTAGGCCACTGTAATCCTTTAAGTTTGGGGACTAATCTTTATACTAAAAGTAGCTTTTCTACTTTGTGGCTAATGGAGAAAAATAAACTAAATATGTTCCTCAGGAACATATTTCAACTCTGCACTAAAATTTTTATTAATCATCCTCTGGTTTTATCTTATTCCAGTGTCCTTCATTGTCTTTGCCTTTGTTGTTGCAAATTATTGTATTCAACACCATATTTAATCCTACTGTCTTCATAATCTCTACTTTCTGAGAACTTCGGAAAACCCTGGAATATTCCAGCAGCCAGGGATAGTGTATACCTTTCCCCTAACATCTCATCCCATCCCATTACTAGTGAAAGTTTTATTTAATGATTATTCTGTTATGGCATACCAAAACACTATCTATGAGGTCCTAATTGCCAGCTCCCTAAGAGGTGATCTGGCTCCAAAATCACATTTTAAAGCTTGCTTTCTTGGCCTGTCTTTAATACCATCTTTCTTAGGATGGATTCTTTGGGAAAACACTCTGAGATGGAGAGTGGTATGTTTGTTTATTGAAGAGTACTTTAGAGAACAACACTTGAATGAGTCATACAGGATTAGGCAGAGAGAAAAATTGAAGGGCAATGTAGTGAACAAAGATCTCTGTCAATTCCATAGGAAGCTCTGAAGCTAGGATGACATTCAGGTGTCCTGAATTGTGACAAGAGCCCTGATTATATGTACTCCCAAGTCAGCCAGGAACTGGATGCAAACCTCTCTTGTGAGGGTACACAACCCTGAGCAAGGTAGTCAGTCCCTTTGACCAAGGCCAATTCCCAAGTTAAGGTATAGCTGTTAGCCATTAGCAGCCAACACTTTTGACAGCTAGGGAGAGAGTCTTGGTACTGACCCTCATGGGAAGTGTCTAAGCAAGGGGATATTCAATTAAATTCAAAAGTTTAGGGGCACCTGGGCAGCTCAGTGGGCTAAAGCCTCTGCCTTCGGCCCAGGTCATGATCCCAGCGTCCTGGGATCGAGCCCCACAACAGGCTCTTTGCTCGGCAGGGAGCCTGCTTCTTCCTCTCTCTCTCTCTGCCTGCCTCTCTGCCTAATTGTGATCTCTGTCTGTCAAATAAATTTTAAAAAATCTTTTAAAAAAAAGTTTAGCACTAAACACATTTATAAATTTCATAATCTTCAAACTGAATTTTATGGATTTTGAAAATTACTAGATTTCAAAAATATTTTATAACAGAACTGATTAACTTTCATACTTTTGATACAACACCATAATATTAAAATTCACCACTGGGGCACTTGGCTGGCTCAGACTGTGGAGCATGAAGCTCTTGATCTCAGGCTGTGAGTTGGAGCCCCATGTTGGGTGTAGAGATTACTTTAAAAAAATTCACACCTCTCATGAAGACATTAAAACCTCAAAATATTTACTTCACATGGTTTTAGATATTATTCATAATTATTAGAACAATGGGATTTAATTGAACCACACTTGATGTAGTCAATGTATACAGACCAAAAGTGTACATCTCCCGTGTGAATGGGAGATTCATGTGAATCACCATCATGTTCATGGATGTCTCCTTATTGAGTCATCTGGTATTAGTAAGCCAACTAGGTCAACTTTTTTTCTTAAATTTTAACAGCAACTTCTGAAATGAGAACACATCTAAAATCACAGTGGTTTTGTTGTTTTTGTTGTGGTAGTTAAATATAGTCATCAAAGGGCCAAGAATGTCAGTGTGATTATAGAGTTCCACTGACCTCCAAATCTAGTCATTTTCCTTTAAATGAAGGGTTTAGACTAAATAGACTATAACTTATTTGGTGTTGTAAACTCTCCATCACTTACATCTCTTGCATTCAAGGTTAATATGATTGGAGAAAATTGTTTGAGAGGCAGCACTTTTAGCACCATAGCTTCTGGCATTTTACAATCTCAAATGTAATAAGGTTGGGAACTGAAATTTATGAGAGCGTACTTGTGGTGAGAGGAAAATGTGGACAAAAGGTGAGGGTCAACAAATATAAGGTTAGAGGCAGCAAATTAGCCCGAGGAACAAGCATCTCATGTCTTTCTCTTTCCTTTTTTCCCCCTAACAGCTGCAACATCCTTTTCAATCAAATATTAGTCACAGTAACTTTCTTTACTGGTAAAAAATGTATCAATATATAGGGCTGATAACATTTTTAGTAGTAGAATTAGATCAGATTTAGTGGAGGCAAGAATAGGTTTGTTTTTCTTTTCTTTCCTTTAAACTGGATATATTTCTAGCAAGATATCTTTATCATGGTTATTTGCAAAGCCATAAATATCTTGCTTAGAAGCATAAACTTATCTCCTTCATAAACCCGTTAAGAAATGCTTTATCCAAAAAAATTCAAATATAATTAAAATCAGCTTAGAAATTACTAAGATATAGAATTTAGAGAACTTTTATTCCATCGACCAAGAATACACATGGTTATGAAGTGCCAAATGTAGTGAACTACACATTAACACATAATAAATAAGTACTAACTCATCGAATATTTTCATATCACAGAATTGATGTAAAGTCACGTTTCATTTTTTTGAGGAATGAGATATTCCACAAAAGGAAATTTCCTGTAAACTGATATTTACATCTTTCTGTGCCAATTTTACCTTATTGATATGTCTTAAACAAACCCATTTGAGTAATAAATTAAATAGAATTAAATGTTTTTGCTGAAGTTGTTTGTTTTTCTTTAAAGGAAACAACATATTAACATCATACTGCTATACTTTTTGAGCAAATGTGTCTCCTTTATTCAATAAGGACCTTTTTAGTAGTTTTTTGCCTCCCTCCACCTCTATTCTCCCTTCTCATGTGAATAGCTTGCCCAAGGTTATATAACCTGCAAATAGTAGAGTTCAAGATTTGGCATTAGATTACAAACCCATGTTTTTAAACACTCGGTATCTCAAAATCCAAAGAAAATTAAACTCTCTGTATGTGGTCCTAGAGACTTACCTACAGTGTTAATCCATTATAAATATATTCGTATGATTCCAAAGTAATTAGATGATGGGTGTTTCAATAGAAAATAAAATTCAAATCAATCTTTCTTCCAAATAATGACATATGCAGATTTACTAAATCACTTGCCACAACCAGAGTCCTGTCTGATCTAAACTTTTGAAAGCATGCTCATTCGGTTTATTCATTGAAATTTAAGAAAAATTAAGGAAAAGTGATAGTTTACAGTCCCTCTCCCTAATAGCATTTCGATAGATTATTTTAATATTACATTTTGTTAGGATGAAAATGTCTGAGCTAAGGAGGACTAACCTCCTTATAAGGTTATAACCTTATAAGGTTATAACCATAACACATTATGGAAATAACTATACCCATTTTGCTTGCAGGTCATCAAAGCCATAGCAAGGCCCAGATAAAAATCAGGATGTATTATGGTAGGCAGACAGTGTGTTTATCCTAGGATGTAGGACATCTGAGAGATAAGTACCATAAGGAGGAAGGTTGAAATACAGTGGAAAGCAGGAATTAAGACTTTGAAACTAGGGAATTTAAACAAGGAAGTGACAGAAATGAAGTAAATAATGTCATTCAAATAATTCACTTTATGGCCTCTTCCTTATTCAAGGGTATTTTTATTGGCTTAGGAAAATTTGTACTTACTTTAATAATCAGTGCTTGATATAAGTTTAATAACAGTCATTATAGTAGTAAAAATATAATTAGTAAATTATATTTAAAATGCCCATATTCACCACATTTAAGCCACATCTAATTTCTTTATTTATGTCTATAATTATTACCCTGTTCTAAACAGACTGCTAACAAAACTCCTAATAAGAGGAGAATACTATTTTTCTATGGCTCCCTAAGGAGCCTTTCCTCTTCTAGGGTGTGCTTTTAATTCATGTCGTTTCTGTCTGTGACTCTGGATTTCATCCAAAAATAAAGTCCAGTCACTGTTTGTGGGAACCCTCCTACTCTGGCTCTAATGGCTTCTAAATCAGCCTGGTAAGCATGTGCTTCCAGAAACCTGGAAGATGCAATTAATTGTTTTTATCTAAATCTATGCACCTTAGAAACTACAGAGTATAGAATGCTTATGAATTAGCTTATATACTAGAATAGATCTCACTGGTTTAAATAAGAGGAACAGAAAGAGAGAAAAAGAAAGAATGGAAGGGAGGAAGAAAGGAAGGAAGGATGGAAGGAAGGAAAGAAGGAAGCTAGAGAGAGAGAGAAAAGAGAAAGAAAGAAGGAAGAAACGAAAAGAAACAAAACAAGATTAAGTAAAGTTTCTGTAATTCAATTGAACAAATGTTTATGGAATGCCTATAATACATTCTTGGCTTTCACGGATGCTGTTGAGGTTTTTGATCTGAATCCTAGTAAAAATTATTATTTTAGCTTTTTCAAATCCTTCATATGTAGGTCATAACATAATTTTAGCTTATGCATGCACAAAATGGGTGAAGAAGCCAGATCTCTTATTTATGTGCAATTCCTATTGAACAATGACAGCCCTACTTAAAAACTGCTGAGTCAAATTTAGGACAAATAATGACAGCAAAGTTATAGGGTATTGAGAAATTTTTACAATATACATTATAAATTGTAGGTGTAGCCTTGTATGTACATACTTTGACCTTCAGAGAATCTCAGACTGCTTCAAATTGCTAGGGATAATTTGTGTATAACTAGCCAGATGGAGAAGGCAGCAGAGGATATCCATTCTTATTCCAGCACAGCAGCACAATTAAAAACTCTTTTATATGGAGATTTCAAAGATTTCTAGAGATTAGAGGGATGGAATCTTTCACTACTCACCCATACAGTGAGAGAGGCTAAAAGGAACACTGCACCCTGTGTTCTGGCAGTTAACTGGTTGGCATAGATATTTGTCACTTAGGAATAAGATTAAAGAGAAAATGTGATCTATTTAAATAGCTCACATTAAAAAGAAGAAAATAATATTAAATTTAATGAGTACAATCTTAGGGAAAATAATAGTAAAATTTAGTTTAAACAATTCAAGCATATTATTTGAAATAGATTAATAATCAAGCTGGGTATTCTTTTCCCTAAAGAAGCCCATTGAAGAAAGTCTCTCATATTTTGAAGGGAAACTATTTGGATCGGTCCTGATCTATCTTGACTGCAAATTCCTCTTCTGTAAAATGATAAGGTTGGATTTAGATTGCTACTAAGATTTAGTTTTAAAATTCTGGAGATTTTATGATCATCAATAAGAGACTTTACAAAAAAACCCCAGGTAAATTATTCCAAGGGCAACAAAGAAGGAGATCAAATAGACCACATGAAAGCTAAGATTGTCCAAAATTCAGGTAAAAGGCTTTTGAACAGAACATCAAAACCTGATTCTAATCACTAACTTGGGGAAAGCCACTGTAAACAATTTAGATTTCAGATACACTCTACCTAATCTTGACTTACTGTAAAAATGCCATCTTCCTGTTTGTAATTGCATTTATTTGTTTAGCTATTTTCCACTGAATGTGTATTTGAGGATTTCCTTTCTATTTATCATTTGAATAATGATTATTATTGTATTCTCTAAATGCTTTCCATTATACTCAAACATATAATAAAATAAGACAACACCTCAAGATACGTGACCTCAGTTAGCGTGCAAGGAATGAATTGAAGAGTACTCATGGCAGTAAATCCTGAAAATTTATTTCCTCAACATTTCTTTGATATAAGAATGTATGGTCAATTAAACCCTACCTCAAATGATAAATCTCTTGGACCATTTATAAGGCAGCTGTAAAAATACCATTGGTTGAATAAATGTTTCTCATTCACAATTTATTATTTATTTAATCTTTAATAAAAAAAATATAGCTTAGTGGGTAAGACTATTTGCTTTACAATTAATTGATTTGGGTTCCTGTCTTGGTGATGCCATTTATGAAATGTAAGACCTTGAAGAAACATTTAACCTAACTAATATATGTCTAACCTATAAAATGCAGAAAATAAATTTCAAAATATGCTGAGATTTAAGGGAGAAAAAGCTGTGGAAAATAATGCCTCAAAAAACAGAAGGGTACAGACATCTTTTAGAATTAGGTCTTCATATTCTTTGGATAAATACCCAGTAGTGGAATTACTGGATCATTTGGTAGTTCTATTTTTAATTTTTTGAGAAATCTCCACAATGTTTTCCATACTGGCTGTACCAATTTACATTCCCAACAACAGTGAATGAGGGTTCCCTTTTCTCCACGTCCTTAACAACACTTTTTATTTCCTGTCTCTTTGATACTAGCCATACCGACTTGTGTGTGGTGATGTCTCATTGTGGCTTTGATTTGCATTTCTCCGATAATAGTGATGTTGAGCATGTTTTCATGTGTCTATCAGTCATCTGTATGTCTTCTTTAGAAAAATATCTACTCAGGTCCTCTGCCTATTTTTTAATCAATTATTTGTTTGTTTTGGTGTTGAGTTGTCTAAGTTCTTTACCTAGTTTGGATATTAACTCCTTACCAGATGTATCATTTGCAAATATCTTCTCCCATTCAGTAGACTGCATTTTCATTTTATTGATGGTTTCCTTCACTGTGCAAAAGATTTATTTTGATGTAGTTGCAGTAGTTTATGTTTGCTTGTGTTTTCCCTCCCTTAGGAGCCATATCTAGAAAAATGTTGCTTTGGCCAATATCAAAGAAATAACTGCCTGTTTTCTCTTTTAGGATATTAATAGCCTTATGTCTTACATTTAGGCCTTTAATCCATTTTGAGTTTATTTTTGTGTATGGTATTAGAAAGTGGTCCAGTTAGACTGTCTTTTCCCCATTGTATATTCTTGCCTTATTTGTCACAGATTCATTGTCCATATAATTATGGGTCTATTTCTGGCTTTTCTATTCTGTTCTATTGATCTATGTGTCTATTTTTGTGCCAATACCACATTATTTTGATTCCTACAGCTTTGTAAATCTGGAATTGGGATACCCCGAGCTTTGTTATTTTTTTTTTCTCAAGTTTGCTTTGGCTATTCAGGGTCTCTAGTGGTTTCCTACAAACTTTAGTATTATTTGTTCTAGTTCTGTGAAAAATGCTTTTGGTGTTTTGATAGGGATTGCATTGAATCTGTAGATTGCTTCAAGTAGTATGGATATTTTAACAATATTTTTCTAATCCATGAGCATGGGATACCTATTTATTTGTGTCCTTAATTTCTTTCAACAGTGTTTTATAGTGTTCAGAGTACAGGTCTTCTATTTCCCTGGTAAGTTTATTTCTAAGCATTTTATTCACTTAGGTGCAATAATAAATTGAACTCTTTTCTTAATTGCTTTTCCTACTACCTTGTTATTAGTGTATAGTAATGCTATGATTTCTTGGTATTAGTTTTTGTATCCTGCAGTTTTACTGAATTATTTTTTGCTTCTAACAGTTTTTTGGTTTAGTCTTAGGGTTTTCTATGTATAGTATCATATCATATATAAATAGTGACAATTTAACTTCTTCCATAAAAATAATTTGCCTCTTCTTTCTTTCTCTTCCTTCCTTTCCTCTCCTTCCTTTTCCTTTCCATTCCTTTTCTTTTTTTGGGGGTCTGATTTCTGTGGCTAGGACTTCTGGTATTATGCTGAATAAAAGTGGCAAAAGAGTGAGCATCCTAATCTTATTCCTGATCTTACAGGAAAAACTCTCAGTTTTTCACCACCGATTATGATATTAGCTGTGTGTTTTTCATGTACAGCCTTTATTATGTTGAGGGATGTTCCCTCTAAACCAACTTTGTTGAGAGTTTTGTATATTCATTTTTATTCATCTAGAAAGTACTCTCCTGTTTCCTTTTTCATTTCTTCTTTGACTCATTGATTATTTTATTAATTTCCATGTATTTGTATATTTCTCAAAAACTGTTACTCATTTCTGTTAATGCATGTCATTGATTTTTTAAAAGATTTTATTTATTTATTTTGAAAGAAAGAGGAAGGGTGAGTGGGGGGTAGGGAGGAACAGATGGAGAGGGAGAGGAAAATCTTAAGCATATAAGCAAATGCCATGCTGAGCACAGAGCCTGTTGCAGGCTCTATCTCAGAACCCTGAGATCAGGACCTGAGCTGAAATCAAGAGTCATTCGCTCAACTGACTTGAGTCATGCAGGCTCCCCTGTCAGTGATTTTTAACTTTATCTCATATTAGTCTGAGAATAATATATATGATTTCAGTACTTTTATCTTTATCAAGGCTTATTTTGTGGCCTAGTATGTGGTCTATATTGGAGAATATCCATATGTAATTAGGGAAAAATGTATATATTCCCTTCAGAGGAGTGTACCATAAATGTTAACGAATTGCTTTATACTATTGTTCAAGTCTTCTGTTTTCTTGTTGGTCTTCTGCCCACTTGTTCTATGCATTATGGAAAGCAGAATATTAACACTTCAACTTCTACTATTGAATTATATATTTCTCCCTTTCAACTATCAGTTTTTTGTTTCTATTCTTTGATTTCTGTCTTTAAGTTAGATATTTTTAAAAAAAATATACTAGAAAATTTTCCTGTTCTTTTTTATTATATTTCAGGAATTAATTTCTTAGTAATTGCTTTGGGCATTAAAATTAACAACACTTTTTAAAATTTTGCTAGTTCAAATCTTCTACTGAACCACATTAATTTTTTTTTAATTTCAGTTATTTTAATGCCATAATTTCTATTTTTTAAGGTAGTTTCCATCTTTTTATTGATACTCCCTATTTGGCAAGATATATTTTTAATTTTTCTTTAATTCTTAGATATGGTATTCTTTAATCCCTTGAACATATTTAGAATTGCTAATTTAAAACCTTTGTCTAGTAAGTCCAATATCTGGGCTTCATTAGAAACAGTTCTTCTTGACTATTATTTATTGATTTACTATTTTATTATTTATTTATTTAAATTATTTTCTTATTTACTACTTTATTATTTACTTATTATTTACTATTTTATTTATTTACTATTTACTATTTAATAACTGTATAGGCCATATTTTTCTATTTCTTTGCATTTTCATATGCTTTTGTTGAAAATTGGGGTTTAAATAATGTGATATGGCTATTCTGTTATAATTTTTATTAGTCAATTTCCTGGTTTAATTCTCTGAATTCTGCATTCTGTCTTATGTATGGCCTCTGAAATCTACTCAATTAGCCCAGTAGTCAGCTAATTATTGGACAGATATTGCATTAATTGTCTTGAACTAATAAGTCTCCCAGCCTTTGCTGAAGGATTCTGTTTGTTTTAGGGGTAGGTCCACAGTGCTTTATTAGCAGACTGTCCACATTTTTGCCTTAAGTTTCACTACTTGCTTGTGCAGAAGCCTCAAGGTCAGTAAGAGGTGAAAGATTAAGGCCTTCTCTGATCTTCTTCTAGAAATACATATAGCTGTGCATATATCATAGCCTTCTAGATTTCAACAAATATGTTGGAACATTTCAAAGACCTCTCATCCTCAATTTTTCTTTTAAGTATTTTGGTTAGCTTCCTGTTAGCCCCAACAATTACTGCCACTCCAGTCACTGATGTGAAACAATTGCTGCTGATTATTTTAGACAAATGCCTTAGGAATAGAACTTTTATGCAGAGAGAGCTCTAAGTTACATAAAGATAGACCCTGAAGTGGAATTATCAGGCTTTTACCAGATGAGCCCAGATGGATCCAACAGTAGTAATTCCCTGTGATGGAACTTGGGGAGGATCCCAACTCATTCTAAATCCTCCAGTGGCTTCTAAGACACTGATTTAGCTATTAGGTTGTTGGTTACAAGGTTATGGAGCGAGAGAAATGAGGGTGGAAATAGTTTAAGTCAAAATACTTTAAAGCTTATTGTTTCTACTGGGATTCAACTATTTATTCATTTGTTCATGAATAAGTGCTTCTTTTTTTACAAGTTTTTGGTCAATTTTTGGAATCCTTTAGATGTTGATTTGGACTAATTTTGTCAGTGTTCTCTTTGCATTTGTAGAAAGACAGTTCTTTTTGTTTTGTTTTTTGGCAGTTCTTATTCCAAAGGTGATTCTCCATTATTGTTTCATTTTAAAAAACACTTTTGGGGGGCCTGGGTGGTTTAGTCGGCTAAGAATCTGCCTTTGGGCATGTTGTGATACCAAGGTCCTGGAATGGAGCCCAGCATTGGGGTCCCTCCTTGGCGGTGGAGAGCCTGCTTCTCCCTCTCTGGCACTCCTTCTGCTTGTGCTCTCTCACTCACTCTCTTGTTCTCAAATAAATAAAATCTTTTTAAAAAGAGAACACTTTCACATATTATATAACCACAAAAAAGCAAAATAAGACAAGTATTAAGCTCAGCATTTTACAAATTAAGAATCTTAAAGTAAAATAATCTGCTTGATACATGTTTCCCAAATAGGCAACACCAAGACAGGATTAAAATTTACACATGAAAGTTCTCTTCAGTTTTATTCAGAATTGCATAAAATTATTAGATGTGTTTTTCACCATCTAATGTTAAAATTCCCAATTCTTTAATGCCTTCCTGGATTATGCTATTTCATAAATAAGTGACCAAATACTTTCGAAAAATTTGTTACTTCTTTTGTGACTGGACATTATTTTATACTTGTGTAACTCATTAGTTATCCTCAGAAATTAGATCATGGTATACTTTACAAACACTATGAATTTCATTCCTTAACATGTGTTTATATAAGATTTTGGGTTTAACTTAAACTAAGATAAGTGTAGAATCTGTTGGTTTTGCAAAATACTAAAATATAAGTTCATTCTTTCAGGAGACTACTCAAGAGCAATTAAATAGCCACTTCTGTGTCTAAATGTCTAACTTTTTAGACATAGTGTCTAATTTTTTTTCTTTTCTCATTGACAATCTGATGCAGAGAATAAATGGGGAATGACCAATCAAAGTCAACATAAATATCAAAGACAAAGACAATTTAGGAAGACACATTTATCCCATACATTCTGACCTTGGTGAAGTGCAAATTATTACAATTACAGAAAGGTAGATATTATATACATATCACTACAGGCTTATTTGTTTTCTTATTGTATTTTACTGGGGGAAAAAGCATAGCAATTATACATAATAAGTTTGTACTGAAATTAGTTATCAAAGTGCTTTTTGAAAGAAAGCAGAAGAAACCAACCCTGCCAAACTCCAGCAAAAAAGAAATTGTTAGAACATATAATCAAAGTTAAAATGGAATTTTGAAGCTTAGAAAAATATAAGAACCTAAGATCTTGGTATGTTTTCTTAAGATGTGGTCTTTTGATATTTCCTGGGACAACATCATCCAATCCCTCAGCTCCAATGTCTTCTCCTTCCTGTGGTGTCAATTCAATTTTAATTTTCCATGGTAGCCTAGTTTGAGAAGTATTAGCACATGGATGGTCAGGGGAACAGGATCCTATGACCTCTATCATGCTGAGTTTCTCTGTGCCAATTAGATCAGGAAATGAAATTTTTTCTTCAGTGTTTCTAGTCTAAAAAGAAAAATTATTCTCTGGCAAGAGATACCAAGTCCTCTGATCCTTATAAAGACATAATGAGTGCTTAGATGGGACTGTATACACATTTTATCCAGTGATTTATCCAAACTTCTCTCCATATTTTCATGATGATTATGCCAAGAAACATCAAGCATTTATGTGCTATTCAGTATAAATTGATATTAATTAATAAAATGAAGTATTATAATGGCTAGCTCCCTCAGTGAGAACATCAAATGCATGTTTTGTGGAGATATAATTCTTGATCAGTTTGGCTGAAACCAATGTATATTCCAAAACTATTCTAAACATTGTATTGTTCTGCTGCTATAGTCTCTCCACACCCTTATTTCAGCACTCCCTACAAGTTTGAGTTTGAATGATGATTACTACAGAGTCATAGCTTCTCCAGTCTAGAAAGATACAGTGAGCATCCAGAGTGTTTTATGATTTAATGGCCTAAGAGTCTCCAAGTATTAAGTATCTCTTAATAATCAAGGATTATTAAGCATTTAATTTTTGGATTCTGTCCAAACTAGTGCCATTTTGGGTAATTTTATTATACATACTGTATCTATTGTTAAACTCCACAATATTATATGATTATTGTTTACCCATCTATCATCTTTCCCATTATGGCTTTGCTCCCACCCATTGCTCTGTGCTATTATTGAAAAATATATTACATATATCATAATATGTATATATATTACATATATCACAATACTGTATATGATATCCTTGTATACAATTGCTTTTTAAATCAACTAAGATAAAAAGCAGAAAATATGCAATAACAGTGTCCATTATAATTACATAATTACCTTTATTTAGCTTATTTTTCTCTTGATTAACATTTTATTGTCTTGAAAACTTTTCTGTAGTTTATACGTAATTTATCTGCTATTAAAGAGTAAGACAAAATTTCCCCAATCACCTGAGTTTCTCCATCAGTGGGCACATTGTTCCAGGTGATATGGCATCTGGATTGGTTGTTTCTCCACTAAACATGGCTCTACTTAATTAAGTAGAATGCAGATCATTCTTTCACCCCATCTTGGCCTAATCATTTTTTAATACCCCATGTCACTGAGAGAATATAATGACCAAAATAATTGCAAGACTATACCTGAATCACATAGACTTCTTCATAATTAGAAGCAAACAAAAGATTGAATATCAAACAAGAGTCTCAATAGGAGTATGAGGTTGTCTCTGTAGTTGACTGCCATTAGATGAGCCACTACTAACTATCCTTAATTTCTGTTTGCACATAATTACTGAATTCTCAAGTATGATTGGCATGCCCAAGCAGGTCACATGCCGCTGAACTACCTGAGTTGCACAATTCAAAGCCTAACTCTGGAATTATAAGAAGAATGTGAAGATGAAATGAATGTGGAGTTACTAAGATGTAAAGAAAATGTAAGACAACTCAGTTTCCATCCCTCTAGCATAGATTAGGCAAACCCAATAACTTTCTAGTCACTTTTGATTGTTAAAGAAGCCCCAAATCAACTCTAAACACATCTCTTCCCTTACCCTGCCTCAGACTTGACCCTTGACTGGGGATCTACACTAGGGAAGGAGACAAGCTCTACAGATCACTTTCTTAATTCTCTTTCTTCCCTCTTCACTCTTTCTTTCTTTCTTTCTGGGTTAAGGGGTGAGTGGGACATACACAAAGGCACTTAGGCTTTATTCTTGACTGGGAAGCAATTGCAGTTCCCTATCAGTTGCTGCTGCCTTCTGGCTAACACTTACTCATCATGGATACTTCTAGGTAGCAGTCCTCTTGGGGCTCATGAGTGAAGTTCTGTTTTGTTTTGTTTGTTTTGCTTTGTTTTGGTTTTGGTTTTGGTTTGCTTTCTCCAAGGGGGCAGGATACTCTGTGTTATGCCCTACTGCAGAGTTTACTGATGTGTGTTATAATCTGTTAGCAAGCTTCAGCCTGACTTCTTTTAGTTCCTGCCAATACAGTTGCTTCTATAAAATCACTACTGCTGAGATATGCTTGGTTGGCCAAGAAACCTTTTACTTGAGATATCAGCAAACATTTCAAGCCTATGTGCATTCTGCAGTGTCCACTAGATCCACATGGATACACACATGGCTAATGTCATGCCAAAAAACTGGGAGGGAGGTTGTTTTCCTGCTGCCCCCTTTCTCTCAATCCATTGCTCATCTGCTAAGCTTTTTACAATGGCAGATCAGTACGACTGTGCTGTGAGAGAGAAAGAACAACTTTCCACATGTGTATTTGACATTTGAAAAAATATGGTATCAAAAAACTGTGGTATCATTCATTCATTTGCTTTATATTGTGCTGTCAAATGTTCTATGTATAATAGGAATATCAGCCCTTAAAGGTCATTTAAGGGGTGGGTGGGACATACACAAAGGCACATATGTGGCTTTATTCTTGACTGGGAAGCAACTGTAGTTCCCTATCAGTTAAATCCCTATCAGTTAAATAAATCAGTGTGGTAAATACTTCCCTATTTATAGATTCTGTTTTTTTTTAAGATTTTATGTATTTATGTATTTATTTAGTTATTTGAGAGAGAGAGAATGTGCTCTTGAGTGGGGTGAGGTCAGCAGGGTTGGGGGAGAAGGACAAGCAGACTGGTAGCTGAGTCCAGAGTCTCATGAGGGGTTAAAATGTTGGTTAGATTCCATGTACATGGAAATGCCTTAATTGCATGTTGTCAGGCCTGAGGGCCTCTTCTGTCCTTGTCAAGGGGAGTGCTGACCTTCTCTTCTTTCATACACTTTTTAATTTATTTTTTACCATATTGCGCTGAACATTAAGTTTAAATTTTTATAAAATAAAAATTATCATATTTTTATGATTCTGAATTTTGTTATATCTTGAAATTCTTTTCTCTCTACATGACTTTAATTTCCTCATTTTAGCACTCATAAAAATTATAATGTAGATATTTTATTCTTTTGAATTTATTTTATTCTAAGGAGAATTATTTTTAAGTAGATATCTAATTTTTCCCAGTGTAGTTTATTAATACTTTGGTTTTTCTCCTCTGATTATAATAAATACTTTGATATATGTTAAATATCATTTTGGTTTTTGGGACTCCACTTCTAAATCATTGTTAAGATAGTCATTTCCTAGATATTCTGTTCTTTTTTTTTTTTTTAATTTTTTTTTATTTATTTGTCAGAGAGAGAGGGAGAGAGAGAGCGAGCACAGGCAGACAGAGTGGCAGGCAGAGGCAGAGGGAGAAGCAGGCTCCCCACGGAGCAAGGAGCCCCATGTGGGATTCGATCCCAGGACGCTGGGATCATGAGCTGAGCCGAACGCAGCGGCTCAACCAACTGAGCCACCCAGGCGTCCCGATATTGTGTTCTTTACTATAGCTTTGTAATTGTTTAAATTATGTCTTTGAAATAGTGAGACTAAATATATGAAATATCTTTCTAATTAATTAATTCTTATATACTTCATGGTAGAGTTCTAATATTTTCCTCACATAAGTGCAGTAGAGTTATTTTCACATTTATTTCTAGATATTTTATGGTTTTGGGTTTTTTTGCTATTCCTCTGATCCTGTGCTTATTTTCTTCTCTTGTATTTTCTAAATTGTTATTATATATATAAATGTTTTAATAATTTTATATCTATATATATCTGAATTACCATTGCTACCTGAAAGTTTATCAACTATCTTATATTTCATGCTTTTTTTAGTTGAGTCATTTGAATTTTTCAAATTAAAAAAAATCAAATTCTTAGGAGATAGTGAAAACTTTGCCTGTTGCTTTCTAGTATTTATATTTTTTGTCTAATTAATTAATGAATTCCTTCAGAGCAATAAAAATATCAATTGCATGACATCTCATCTTTTTTTCCCTCCTCCTCCTTTTTTCTGCCCCTTTGCCTCATCTATTCTAATAGGAATGTGTCAAGCACTTTACTATTAAAAAAAAGAAAAACCTTTTACTTATATGTAATTGTTTGTGTGCTTTTATATGTGTATAAATGTATTCATGATAGATTTCGGATTGATCTGGACTCAAAGATATTTTGGATTCAAAATATCTGGACTCAATTTTATTTAAATATTCAATTGCTAATATAAATTACTTAATGTTCAATCATATTTTGTTCTGTGTATTATTTTAATGTCCAATGATTCTGTTTATTGGTATTTATTTCTGATTTTTTGTATTCCTATTTTTTTTTTTAATTTTTAAAAATCAGACCTTTACCAGTTTGCTGGCTTAACTTAGCACAGTCTGAAACAAGGATTAAAAGTATAAAAAGGAAGTAGATATCCAGTAGGAGTGAAGAGGCAGAGATAAACAGGCAAAAAAGATGTAACATGATGTCACAGATTATTGTTGGCCACTTCTTATGACAAGCCAGGAAGAGGTATGACAGGTAGCTCAGAAAGTGTGCTTGGTCATGTGTATTAGTTTGCTAGGGTTACCATAACACAATAACTCAGATTGGGTGGTTCAAAGAACAGAAACATTTTCTCTCAGTTCTGGAGGATTGTCATTTGAGATGTTGGAAGATTTAGTCTCTTCTAAGGTCTCTTTCTTTGGCTTGAAGGTAGTCACCTCTTTACTGTGTCCTCAAATGATCTCTCCTCTATATATGCTCATCCCTAATGTCTTTGTGTATGTCCAGATTACCTCTTATAAGGAACCCAGTCAGACTGAATGAGGGTCCACCCTACTTCCAAATACAGTCACATTCTTTCTGAGGGAGATACTGGGGTTTAGGGCTTCAGCATAGGAATTTGGGGAAACACAGTTCAGTCCATAACACCATACAAAGGAAACTTCATCTAGAGAATCCACAGAAGGAAAAATGGTGAAGGCATTTTAATTAATTAAAAAATTAAGTCCCCCTAATTTTTCATTGACAAAAATTCATCCTATAACAACCTACCTCTCCCAAATTGTAGTCTTTCATAGAAAAGGCAAGAGGAGGGCAGTCACAAGAATAGATTTAGAGTGTGGAGCCCTCTGGCCAGAAAACCTAGGGCTTCAATTTGTATTCTAAGCCAATAAAAGTATCAGAAACACTGTAGAAGTAGTGCAGTTCAGAAGCTGAGGAGGTATGTACGATTTGTCTCTACACAGTTTTCTTATGATTTTGCTGACTTTGTGAGGGGAATTTGGGATCTTTCCTTTTCTTTCTGAATTAAATTGTACCAGGATTATTTGTTCAATGAATTTGAAATAGTTCACTTGAGAAATCATGTTGATTATGACATTTTAGAGGAAAACATTTTCTGTCAACATTCTCTCTTTGTTTTTTAATGATGATTCATCTAGTTAAGGTTTTAATAACTTTTCTTGAATTAATAATTTATATATTCCCAATACTTTTCCATTGCACTCATTTTCAAATATGCTTATATTGCTTGATATGAAATTATACCTCAAAAGCCTAATTAGTTTTCTCTTTATCTTTGAATATTTCCACTTTCTTGTGTTAATGTCTTTAATCTATCACTTATCATTATTCCTTAACTGTATTTTTATCTTTTAAATTCATTAACTTCTCCTTTTAAAAAACATGTATTCTTCCCATTTTTAAACCTCTGTTATAGTTGTTTTTAGAAAAAAACACACATAAACAAATGAAATAAAATAATAAATCTTTCTTTCACCTTTGTTTGCATTAGCTAATGTTTGATATTGTTCTTTTTACTTGAGAACTTTGAGTCAATTACTTTTAAACAAATGTCTGTTATGCAAATACCTGTATTTTAAATCTCAGTGACTTTTGTTTAGATAGGCTGATGTTTATTATCATAAGAATGTTTGGTCTAAAATCTGCAATGTCGGGGTGTCTGGGTGGCTCAGTGGGTTAAGCCTCTGCCTTCAGCGCAGGTCATGATCCCAGGGTCCTGGGATGGAGCCCCCGCATCGGGCTCTCTGCTCAGCAGGGAGCCTGCTTCCTCCTCTTTCTCTGCCTGCCTCTTTGCCTGCTTGTGATCTCTGTCTGTCAAATAAATAAATAAAATCATTAAAAAAATAAAAATAAAATCTGCAATGTCATTTTATGAAATTGAGTATAATTCTACATACAGCAAAATAAAATCTTAATTTCCTGCTTCAATGAGTTTTGAAAATTGTATGCATCCATATATCCACAACTCAAAAGCAGAGATAGAAATTATTCCACACACTTTTCCAGTCAAATTTCCAAACCTGCAAAAGCAACCACATTCTGACTTGTAACATCAAGTCCTGTCTTATGTCATAAAAATGGAACCACATACTATGCATTTTTTGCTCTACTGTTTTATTCTGCATAATGTTTTTGAAATGCATCCATATTATTATGTGTATGAGTAGATTGCTTCATTTAGTAGCTGAATAATGTTTTGCTATATAAATATACCTAAATTTGTCCTTTCTCCTGTTGATAGGCATTTGGTTGTGTCCAGTATGGGGCTATTATGAATTTTTATGGGCTGAATTTTGTCTCTCCAAATGAAGCCCTAATCACTTCTACTTCAGAATGTAACTGTACTTGGAGATAGGCCTTTGAAGAGATGATTAAGTTAAAATGAGGTCACTTGAGTGGGCCTTACTCCATTCTGATTGCTATTTTATGAGAACTATGGACATACCAGAAATGGCTCAGGTGCATGTGCACTGAGGAAACACCATATGGGGACATCGTGAGGAGACATTCAGCCATCTGCAAGCCAAGGAGAGAGACCACAGAAGAAACCAAATCTGCTGACACCTTGATCTTGGACTTCTGGTATCCAGAACTAGGAGAAAATAATTGTATTTTGTTTAAGTCACTCAGTCTGTGTTTTGTTTATGTAGTCCTAGCAAATGAATACATGGATCAAGCTGCTGTGAACATATTGACATCTTTTTTTTCTTTTCTTTCTTTCTTTTTTTTTTTTTGACATATGTTTTCTTTTCTCTTGAGTGACTACCTTAGAGTGGAATAATTGGATTTATGTCTAATTAAAAAAAATTGCCAGACTTTTCTCCAAAATGGTTGTATAATTTTATACTCCCATCAATAATGCATGAAATTTCCAATTGTTCTATATTCCTGCTGATGTTTGGTGTTGGACTTTTTATTTGGGTCATTCTAGTGGGTATGAGATGGTGTTTACTCTGGTTTTAATTGCTTTTTCTTGAAGAATAGTCACATGGAACACCTTTTCATATTCTTATTTGCCATTTACTTAGCTTTTTATTATGTTACTTATCTCTTCAGTTTATCTATTTTTGAGTAGTTCTTTTTAATTTTGAATAGCTTTATATTATTGATTTATAGAAATTCTTCCTTAATTTTTTTAAATCGATGTAATTTATTAGATACATGTATTAGAAATAGTTTTTCTAATCAATACGTTGTCTATTCATTTTCATGGTTACTTTTGACCAACAGTAAAGTTTAACTTTGGAGACAAATTTATGCTTTTCCTTTTATGTTTACTGTTTTTTATATCATATCCAGCACATCTAAACATATCCTAAGATTGCAAAGATATTTTCCTATGTTTTCTTCTAGAAGATTCATGGCCTAGGCTTTTGTTTTTATCTCTGTGCAGCATCCTGTACTAATTTTTAAAGTATGGAGTAAAATGGCTTCAACATAGTTCTTTATAAGGACTTACACTATTGTGCCCATATTAGGCTGAATTTTTTTTTCTAAACAAAAAGAAAAATATTGATAAAAAACTGGCTTGTTTTGTTCTTATCCCATTTATAGTAAATTTTCCCTTGTTCTGCTGTTCCTCCTGGGATAAGAACCACATGAGTCTCTTCTCTCTCTCCTATGAAGAGCTAGTCACCTTCTGAAATTTAGTTCATGTAAGTTCTATATTTTCAGCTCTCTAGCATTTGGTTGTATTTTTTATTCTCATTGTTGTTTTGGTTTTAGTAAAGCGAGAACTTTTTTTTTTTAGATTTTATTTATTTATTGGAGAGATAGAGAGAGAGAGTGAAAGAGAGCATGAGAGGGGAGAAGGTCAGAGGAAGAAGCAGATGTCCCATGGAGCTGGGAGCCTGATGCTGGACTTGATTCTGGGAGCAGAAGGCAGTCGCTTAACTAACTGAGCCACCCAGGCGCCCAAGGTGAGAACTTATTTAAAGGAATTATTGTAAGGTTGATGGAAAATACTATTGCAATAGGTCAAGGGACCTATTGAAATAGGAAGCTACTCTGACCATGAGACCTGCAAGCATGTTTAAAACAAAAAATTCTCTGGTGTGTTTTAGTAGTTTGAGTGATTCTCTCTTAATGAGACCTTGATCCTTTATAGAGATCCTAAGGGAAAGTGGTATTTTCATATATATTGTTTTTCCTGGTTTTCCATATCTTTCTGTATGCTTTGCTATTTGGCTTATTTGTCTTACATGGAATCTTGAAAGATACATACATTGTTTTTATTTTTTCTACTATTAACATAACCAAATGTATATCTGTCATTTACCACTTTTAGAAATAGTTTCATTTCATTTCACATACCTTCCCCTAATATTTCAAACTCCCAAAGCTTTATTATGCAGCCTTAGAAATAGTTGTACTAAGTTGTACTAAGACATTATATGATATTTAACACTATTTTATTACATACGATCTATTTAAAACTTTGTAATATTTATGTTACTTAATATTACCTTAAAGCTGTTTTAGCCTTTTACATTTTAATAAATCCAGTGATCATTGCTACATTTTTGTAATGTGGCTTCTCATTACTAGATTGATTTTGAAGTTCCCCATGGTTAGCTGGAATAATGTTTAGCTGGAAATAAATTATTTTTTAGAAGAATGTATAGGCAAAATATCTCTGATTTATTACATGCTCAAAATTTAATATATTGCAGAAATCACTTCATTCTTTTTGACAGTGAATGTTATTAGGGTAGAGGGGAAGCCAAAAAACACCACCTAACACGCATATATTAATCAGCTTTTTTCTTTTTCTATTTGAATACTTGTTCTTTCTCCGATTTCCATAGTGTTATTTAGTTACATATTTTAGTAATTTAATAATATATACTCTTAAATTGTTAGTTGTAATATTTTTCTGTATAGAATTTTTGTGTAGTATATTGGAGTGAGGGAGACCACAGAACCTACAATAAAATCAATCTATACACAATGGTTAAAAATGTATTGGATTGGACTGTGCTTCACACCTTTAGCAGTGTTAGTAAATGCTTTGTTGCTTTTTCTTATTTTTGTAATTTTTTTTCTCCTTTGGAAGGAGTAAGTTTTGTTTTCCTTTATTTAATTGTACTTCCCTAGAAAATGCCACCTTCTCTCAATTGATAAACTACCAAATGTTGCATCTCTGATATTAAAAATCACAACTAGAAAACATACATCAAAAATATGTATATTTAATTTCACTTTAAAAACATTAAGTTTAGTATTTTGGCTATGTTGGTTAGTTTTATTTTTCAAACATAATACATTTGTATTCAAAGTTTGGAAGATCGAATGGGAAATCACTTAGAAGTTTACATCTTACAAATACAGACTCACATTGTGCTTTGTTGGTAAATGTCTCCATTTTTCTTCAGATGCTCTAATTTTATCAGGTTGGCATTTTATTTCCAAAATCCAAATAAATTGGCATGGCATACAAAGCCCTTCAACACTTTCATACATTCTATATACCCATTTGTCTATCTATCCAGCAAGATCAATCCTTCCATACAACCAATACAAAAATCAAATTCATTTATACAAAAAACTCTTTAAGATTCTGTATTCTACCTCAGTGCCTCTATAAATGTTACTCTGCTGCCTAGATTGTTTATCTTTTCTGTGTTTTCCCCACTCATCAGGGACTCAAACTTGTCATCAATATCCAAATCACATACCATATTCTCCATGGGAAGCATAGGGGAAAAATTCATACCCATGTATACCTACTGTATTAGTAGCAATTTTTATAAAATATTTCAATTATTTGTACTCTTTGCTCAATTTTGTGTCCCAGGAATTAAGGGCCATGTCTTATTTATCTTTGCTTTCTTAGTGACTAACATAAAATATGGCCTTAACAGGTTCAATATTGGTGAATGAATGGACCACGATAGTTTTATGGCTACACAGATAATTTTCATTAATTACTGAGCCACATTTCTGTACTATTTTTATTAAGTAAATCTAGTTTGAAACTCATCAAAATCTATTTGTCATTAAGAATAGTGAAATAGAGCAAAGGCTTGCAGTTTCTGAGACCCTCAACTTAGTAATAACCTCTCAATACCTTATATTTGTCACAGACCCTTCCTCACTCTTCCTTCTTATTGAAAGAGCTTTAATATTTTTATATACAAAATATGTAAAATAATGTGTAACCTAAATACAATTCTCATAAGACAGTAGCTTGATCATAGACTATTCTCTCAAGTATAGCAGGAGTAATAGCCAAATTGGCTGAAGTATGTGTAAAAAATATAATACCCATGATAGAAACTATGAAAGGTCAGAAAGTCATTATCAGTTAGGAAAGAGGCAAAAAATACTCGTGGGTGGAGCAGTAAATTTTCAATATGAGAAGAACAAGAACAACAATTTTTCTTGGCAGCATTTGGTATTTTAGCATATTTCTGCTTAAAACTGTTTATCTTGCTACTCAAAAGTTTCAACTTAAAAGACACTGTAGTTGATCCAAAAGCAAGAGATAAATGTTGATATTGCAATATTGATATTGATTTTCTTTTAAACAGAGGAAATAATTATAAAGTTTTCTTGACACTGGATCAAAAGGTCTGATGCTGAATTCTTCAAATCTTAACAGATATCTACTCCATGCCTTTAATCATACAGCTTATTTTACCAGCTAAGAAAAAGTTATTTCAAGTTTTAAAAAAACCCTCTGCTGAAATTATAAATATGTATTCATATAAATACAAAGTAAGGTATACATTATTCTTTCCAAAGAGAAACATTAATGAAAACACTGATAAAACTATTAAACTCTAATATCAAATAAGTGGTGATTTCAAATTAGAAAAAAGAATAAAAATTATGGCTCATATAACTCTCCTCTTTTCATTGTTTCTCTTGGTTGTTGCCAGTAATAAAGTGTTTGTGTTACCAGGTAACCATCTTTCCTAACAACCTATTTTATGATGCTAGTTGTTTTATGGAATTACATAACAGTTCCAGATAATAACACTTTTCAATATCTTATCTGGAATCTTTTCTCCTCTGATAAATGTCATTTTAAATTGAATCTCAAATAAGATATTACAATTTATAATATTTAATTGATGTTCTTTGATTTATTTTGATTTCTAACAGATACATGTTTTTCCCTTTTGACTGTAGAAATAAGCCAATATATCTATTTTCTGGTCCTTAAACATTCTAAGACTACTTATAAATCATTAATTATAAAGTGGATAGGAAATAAATTTCATGGGATTAGTTACCCTTCCTGCCTTGTCACTACATCCCCAGTTTCTAGAATAGTGGCTAGCACATGGTTAAGTATTCACTCAACATTTGTGGAATAAATAAACAACTGCATGAACCCATAGAGAGCAGAATAAATTATTTTCACTCTCATTGTAGGGACAATTTAAACTAGTCTCTTATAAAAGGATCCTCATTAGTTTTAAAATATTTTGATAATCAGGGATGCTTCAATATGAGTCACCTTCAAAGTCAGTGATTTAGCGTGTCTACACATTCCCCCCTCTAAAGAGGAATGAAAAATAGCCTGTCCTTTCTAAAGGCATGTGGGGTGGCCTCCTCACTGAGATAGCTTATGACTTTCAGTTGTTTTGCATATTCATATGGACCTCACTGGTGGCAGCTTAGACAATCTGAGGACTTGAATGTAAACCTGAGTCGAGCAAGGTCTAGGAACAACTTTGCAATATTCTTCTCAGATCCTGGATGTTTTGATAATGCCGCTGCTTCTTTCAGAGTTATACCTTATATTTCAAATGAGATTGAATCCACTGTTGTTAGTGAGCTACAAAAAATTAATTCAGCCATGCTATAGAATCTATTTAATGCCAAACATTTGAAACCCGTTGAACTTTTTTCGTGTTAGAGTTATAATGGACTAGGCAAGGCAGTGTTTACTCCAAAATAAGTAATTTTCATTCTCTGTACTCCATATGTATCTGATATGGCTAAAGAACAGTCTTTATAACATAAACATCACTTTGCACATAGAGTGATAAAATAACAGTCTTTGTAACATAAAGATCACTTTGCACAAAGAGTGATAAAATTAGCAATACTAAAAATGTCTTTCAGTTTACTTAGGGATTTGATATAGAAAATGCAACACTGATGAAAATTAAATGGTGCTTTATTTTTCTTAACTGTTACCGGTCAGCGTGTCCTGAAAAATATGTGTTACTTTCAACCCGTATAAATTCCATTAAACAGAGGTATAGGAAGATACGGTGTTATAAATTCCCAGAAATTTTTTTGGCTACCAATGAGCAAATTAGACTTTGTGTTACTACTGCTTTTCCTACTGATTTCAATGATCTCTAAGCAGATCCTATAAACCACAAAGATCCCTGTAGAAAAATAAACATCCAAAAATAGAAAGTGCATGAATTTGGAACAAGACCTGCACAAAGACAACAGCAGAGCACACACCTGCTAAAAGGTCCAGATAGAGCCCTGAGGTGGTGTCCCTGTAATAACAAAGGCATTGGTAATACTGATGAGTTCTCCCTGGGACAAATGATCATGGAGTTAACGGTAGATGAGGGAAGACATTCATTCTTGAGGAGACTGAGAAAACAAAAAGAGGGAAAGCGTCATCATGCTTGAATAATAAGTGAGATTTTAAGATTTTATTGTTGGAAGCATTAAAGAAGTAGTTATATCAAAGCAGTCCTTGTCTTTGCTATTAGCTAGTTGTGTGAGCTTTAGGCAAGTTACTAATTCTCTCTAAAATGAGGCATACCTAACAAGGTGATATTGATAACAACATTTTCTTATTATCATTAGATCATTTAATGTATATTAAGTTTTTAGAATTACTTTGCGCATAGTTAATGATTAATAAACATTTAATAATAATTGTTATGCCTTTTGTTTTGAGCCATTCCTTTTCAAGTGACTTTCCGAGGCTTAGCGCTCCCTGAAGCATATGGCCTCCCAGCATAGATTAGGCATATTTGAATGAGTGATATTGTCTTATTTTTTTAGAGTTCCATAAGCTGTTCCCATTCCCCCTTTGTTTATGGCCAGGTAATGGCTAATAATCACTGCATGCAAAGTACTGTGTGAAGTAAGTTATGACATGTTCACACAATGAAATGAAAAAATTTCTTTCCTGAAAAAGAAGTAAAACAGCACAAATATGTGGTAATAGGTAAAATATAGCACAAATGAGCTATAGGGTGCTATGGCTATGTATAGAAGAAAAAGATTACTTTGGGCTGGAGGACAAAATGAGCTACTCAAGGAAGTTATTTATGATCACCTTGATGATTGAGAGGAGCTGTCATAGGTAGACTTGAGAGTGCAGTTTTTCTTTCTTTCTTTTTTTTAATTTAAATTCAAGCTAGTTAACATACAGTGTTGTATTCATTTCAGAAGTGGAATTTGTGATTGATCACTTACATACAGCACCCAGTGCTCATTGAACACGTGCTCTCTTTAATACCCATCACCCATTTAGCCCATCTCCCACCCACCTCCCCTTCAGCAACCCTCAGTTTGAGAGAGAACAGATTTTCTAAGTGGAAGGATGACTATGAAAAAAATAAGTATATAGGAGGGAAGTGAAAATCTCTCCTATTGTAAGAAACTTGGCTTGATTTGCTCACAGGAGACAGGGATAAAAAGAGGGAGATTATAGTAGGAAAATGTTATAGCGGCAGCTAGAATATAGGCAGCCAAAAACAAGAAACTGATCAGAGGATAGTTCATTAATCCATATCAAGATAAAAGCATGGATTAATTGATCATTAATTGATTAATAATCAATATTTAATAATCAGCAAATTAATAATTATTAATAAATAATAATAAATAAATTAATTCCTGACCAGAATTTTTAAAAAGAGAAGAGAATTGCATGGGAAACTGGAGATGTAAATTTGGAAAGATCTGACTACAAGCAAAAGTATATGCAAAGTTAAGACGATGGTGATAATGCCAAGGATTTATTTCGGAATAACTGGAAGAAACCTTATTTAATTCTGTGCTGATCAACTTACCTTTCTAATGATACCTGTCATGGAAATCTCCAAATACATGTACTAGATATCCGACTTGATGGATGAATATCTGAATCCCACTTTCTTCCATATATTAACATTTCAATATACCCGAAGGCCAGGAAATATCAATTTTCCTTTTCTCTGGACTAAATATTAAAAACTAGCTTAACTTTCTTACAGCAAGATAAGAAAAACAAATCTCTTAGAAAGGCTTCAAAGTTATACTGAAGCAATATATTGCTGTTTTCATTGAAATTTAGTTAATTTTAATTGATTCAAAAAATTAGTGTATATCATTATGGCATGATATATATTTTTCCATTTTGCATTATTGATAATACTAAAATTACGTCTAATTAACATATGCCATTTGAATCCTGCATTAAGACTGCAACTTAAATATCACAGTTACACAGAGAAAACACGTTTGTGGATAAGACCCATGATGAATATAACAGCCTTGCATTTAATTTAGAGAACTGTCTCAGCTTCAAGAAGTGAAAAATTATTGAGTAAATGATAGAAAAAAATCCCTTCCATACATTAACTCTTTTTATCCCTCTTAACTCTCAGAGAGAAAGTCTTCACTAAACATAAAGAAAAAAAAATTATCAGACTCTTCTAATCATACCTTGCAGAGCTTTAACATCAATCTCTAGAGAGCAGCTTAAGTTAGGGTATATTATCTCTTATTGCCTGAAGATATATATACCTCTTCCATGTGTCACATATCCTCTATACCCACATAGCTTATCAAAACTGCCAGAGGAGGATGTTATTTGATGTTACTGAGAATTTCCTTACATATCTACAGAGCTTACAGAGAGTTTTAGATTGCCAGTTTTCACAAACTTGAGGATACCTGTGCACCATGTAACTATGAGAAATATTTGAGTTCAGTATCCTTTTCAGAATAAGAAATAACAATTTTTGGAAAATACACGATGCCCTCAGAAACCTTAAACTCTACCAAACCCTGGCACAGCTTATTGATGTTTGAGAATATTAGACATTATAATTTAATCCAATCTAACAGCTTGTTTTGTGTTATTTGTTAATATGCATTTTTAGCTCATGTTACATAAATATTTTAAATATTAACTTCATGTAGATGCTATGAAAATAATTATATTCTTATTTATATATCCAATATATTTGTAAAACTAGGTAGAAATTTTGGATTAACATAAAATCTGTTAGTTATTTCCACTCATGTTTTTTTTCTTGCTACTTTCACTCCTATTCATTTTCCTTTAATATATTAGTATTTTAGATTTAATATGTTTTTATCAAAGAGCAATTACTTTAAATGAGTATTAGGAAGTGATTATGGAATAGAGGGTCATGTGGGTACAATTCTCATTTCAAAGGGAAAAAAGTGGTACTTCATATTATGCCAATTTACTTCACACAGACCCAGACCCTTCCTGATATTTTATTTTATTTTATTTTTTTTTAAGATTTTATTTATTTATTTGACAGCGGGAGATCACAAGTAGGCAGAGAGGCAGGCAGAGAGAGGGGAGGAAGCAGGCTCCCTGCTGAGCAGAAAGCCCAATGCAGGGCTGGATCCCAGGACCCTGGGATCATGACCAGAACTGAAGGCAGTGGCTTTAACCCACTGAGCCACCCAGGCGCCCCCCTTCCTGATATTTTAAAGCAAATACTATAAATTGGTCTTTAATTAAAATATACGTGGACCAAAGTTTAAATTAAGTACTTATATTTGCAATTCAGACATCTATAAGCCATGTTATACCTTCATGAAAATGATAAAACTTGTCTTATATATGATCCAGGATACATCTTGAATTACCTTACTATGAGGCTTTCAGAATGAATTATTTTTTAAAGAATATATATATATATATATATATATAAAGAATAACAAAGAATATATATTCAATTAAGGTAACATCTTTTGAGTAGTCCATGTCATGGATAGAGAATTATAGCGTTTACCCAAGGGAACCACCCAAGACAATTCTCAAGGTCATATTCTGGAAAATAGGTTGCTCGGAACTTCCCATTTCAATTTTTAAAGGAGACTTAAAAGTAAACCACAGCCATGAAATTGAAAACACTATGCTCATTTTCCTCTAAGATATATCATCACAGTATCTGTCTCCATTAATCAAAATTGAAATTCAAAAAAATTTCTTATATGAGGGTTCTGTTATATATAGTCCATTATGGCATCTTCTTTTTTATCAGAATAAATAAATAGAAAATATCTCAGGTTAGAATTACTGTTAGTCCCCCTCTTCTTTATTGTGTCCCCCCCCTTCCTCCCTCCCTCTATTTCTCTACTTCTGTCTCCCTGAGTATATATGTGTATGTATGGGTGTATAAATAGATAAGTGTATTATGCAACCAGTTGCCTGTTATAAGTAGGAGAAACATTCCAAGAACTTTGCCTTTAACAAGAAAGGTAAACAAACAATAAGTTCTATTGTGCATCCATAAATAATTCCCTGTAAAGGGTTTATGTTTATCTCATTCCCAATGACAATGTTTGTTAACTCATGTTACTTAATAATAAGGTGGATTTTTCAATAAAGTCGATCAAATGAGTACCATTATTCATAATAAACTGGTGCCACACGTGCCATTTTCAGAGTTTTGTATTTAGGCCTTAAAATACACAGCAGTGTTTTAGCTTTCAAAAATTTTAAAATAGTGTCTACCTGGCTGTCACGGGGAAGATATTTGCCAGATATGTGAACTACTGAATTTCTGATAGGTAAGTTTAAATATGGTGATCCCTAATTTGGGCTCTTTAAATAAAATTAATATGGAATAAAAGTATCAATAGCATCTTAAGTTAAGAAACTGAAAAAATATGCATAGATTTGTAAAGCAGAATAATGGGTATTATTGGAAAATGGCATCTTTTGCTTATAAATTATTTGTGTTTGCTATCTGTATTGATCAACTTACCAAGTAGTGACCACTCTCATTTATATATGTTTGACAAAACCAGAGAATCTATGAAAAATCAGGCCAGGAAATAAAACCCTGGTCTTATTGTCATTTGATCATGAAATTGCTGTGCTAATGAACAAGGGAGACCGGCTAGAGGACACAGTAAAAGTGAGGACTAATATTTATTTAACAATATTCTAAATTTCAGCACTCATAAATTTGCTTAACTACTGGGCTAAAAGTACATACTGTTGTTAACTTACTGACTCTTAATTCTCATTGTGTAATGTAGTAAGCACACAAAGAACTCCCAACATATCATCAATGTCATTTATTTGTCCTAAGCAGAAATCAGAGGACCCCAGAAACTACTGTAAGTGTAATAATCATATGCCCTAATAAAGATACTCTGAATAGCAGATTGTTTCACTGTAAGGTGACACTGTATTCCTCAGAGTCCTTTGTAATCATGGGTCATGCTGGATTCTGTACAGAATGGGGTCGTTGCCCCCTTGTATACCTCTTGCTCTGCTTCTACCCCACTGAGATAGCTTACTTGCAGAGCCTTAAGTGTACTATTTAGACCTCTCCCACATGTTTTCTCTCCTGAACCACTCTCATAAAACTCTTTCATCTAGTTCACTTACTTGTCCTTCAGTACTCGGCATCATCTCTGCCATTTATCAGAATCTGTTTCTTTTCTGATACAATTCTATCATTTTGTATACACCTTTATTACCCAATTAGTCGTAATGCATTTTAAGTAACCTCTAATTGATATAGTTTTCTCAACAAACTCTCAAAAAGGAAGTGAAGTGTTCATGTTTGTATCTTCAAGACATTTTGCGGTTTCAAAAAATAAGTGAAGGGGTGAGTTATATCCAATATAATCATCTAGTACTTTATGTTTCTTGATACCTTGTCATAAGCACAATGATTCCCCCTAAATTTCAATGTATATATGTTTTTAATAATACATTTACACTATTCTTATCACCATATTAATTGCTTTACCTCCTTTACCTAATCTAGTCCTTGCAACAATCCCTTAAGATGGCTATTGTTAATTATCCCTATGTTAGAGATGATAAAAGTTAAACTTTATTTATTTATTCATTTATTAAGAGAGAGTGGGGAGAGAAAGCATGCGGGGTAGGGGGACAGAGGAAGAAGGAGAAAGGGAATCTTAAGGAGGATCCATTCCCAGCCCAGAGCCAATCCTGGGGCTTAGTCTCACAACCCTAAGATCATGACCTGAGTTGAAATTAAGAGTTGGATGCTTAACCTACTGAGCCACAAATGTGCCCCAAGTGAAACTTAGTTTAAAAGATTTTCTTAAATATTTCAGAACTTGGAACTTGTAAGTAAAAGAGCTGAACTAAAATCTAGCTCTCTCTGAAAACAAAGTCTATCTCTTGGGAACTATAAATTTAAGATATCAACTCCCCATAAAATCTCACCCAGCTTTCCTGGGAACTCTTTTGGATGCCTGCTACATATTCTATCATTTTAAGATAGCCTTTCCATGTCAGCCCTAATGAAGCGGATGTTTGTGTTAAGGCTTTATTTCCAAACACCTCCAAAAGTTACAAACTTTCAAGTTACCAGCGTGCCATTGCATCCTATGAAGAATTCAAAGTACAAAAGCCCTGGTTTTCTCCTGCAAAAGCAAATAAAGTGCAACCTTCCCTAACTCATTTGTCATACTTTGTTATCTGTCCCTAAATGAGTACTCTGTAAATTTCAGTGTTAAAACAGTTCTTCCAGATTCTAACTACAGTTCCTCTCTCCATAAGTCCCAGGCATGTTTCTAAGGAGCTGGATCAAGTGACAAATGTCTAAAAGAGATAACAAAAATGTTTCTCTCTCTCTCTCTTTTTTTTATTATGTTATGTTAGTCACCATACAGTACATCATTAGTTTTGATGTAGTGTTCCATGATTCATTTTTTGTGTTAACAGCCAGTGCTCCATGCAATCCATGCCCTCTTTAATACCCATCACCAGGCTCACCCATCCCCCACACTCCCTCCGCTAAAACCCTCAGTTTGTTTCCTGGAGTCCATTGTGTCTCTTGGTTCATTTCCCCCTCTGACTTCACCCCCTTCTTTTTTCCTTCCTTCTCCTAATGTCCTCCATGCTATTCCTTATATTCCACAAATAAGTGAAACCATATGATAATTGACTTCCTCTGATTGACTTATTTCACTTAGCATAATCTCCTCCAGTTCCATCCATGTTGATGCAAAAGTTCGATACTCATCTTTTCTGATGGCTGAGTAATATTCCATTGTATGTATGGACCACATCTTCTTTAGCCATTTGTCTATTGAAGAGCATCTCGGCTCTTTTCACAGTTTGGCTCTTGTGGACATTGCTGCTATGAACATTGAGGTGCATATGGCCCTTCTTTTCACTACATCTATATCTTTGGGGTAAATACCCAGTACAATTGCTGGGTCATAGGGTTGCTCTATCTTTAATTATTTGAGGAACCTCCACACTGTTTTCCAAAGTGGCTGTACCAACATGCATTCCCAAAGGATTCCCCTTTCTGCACAACCTCTCCAACATTTGTTGTTGCTTGCCTTGTCAATCTCATCAACCCAAATATATCCCCTCTCACTCTGTCTCCAAAATCCTTATTGGAAGTTTTCTCATATAAATTGACTTCATTGAATTTATTTACTCTGTGAAATCACACCAGTTCACCAGTTATATCTGGCCTATCTACATTTCATCAATGATTCATCAGCTCCTAAGCTCCTAAACTGCAATAGGCCACATTTTGGGTACTCATTAAATATTTGTTAAATGAATGGATGAATGAAGTGCATTTCTCAAACCATATCTTTACTATGACACCACCCTTGTTCCAGTCAGGATTCTCTTTCCCTCTTCCTTTCCACCAGTGTACTCTTCTCCCTTTCCAACTCTAGCACACACATGCATGCACACACAGAAATAGATACTCAGAAAGTGATATATGGAAAGGGAAATTGATTGTATTCAGAGTCATTTTTTAAAAATTTATTTATTTTTATTTCTTTTCAGCCTAACAGTATTCATTGTTTTTGCACCACACCCAGTGCTCCATGCAATACGTGCCCTCCCTAAAACCCACGACCAGGCCCCCTAACCTCCCACCCCTGCCCCTTCAAAACCCCACAGGTTGTTTATCAGAGTCCATAGTCTCTCATGGTTCACCTCCCCTTCCAATTTCTTCAACTGAGAGGGGAAGGGAGTTCAGAGTCATTTAAATAAACGCATTTAAACAAGGTCTTTCTACATTTTCCTAACCTCCATGCTTTATTTAACATTGTTCACTCTGTTTAGAACACATTTCTAATTTTTTCTACCATTTTTACCTATTTTTTAAAATAATAAGACATATGCTGTACACCAGCTTTGCTCCAATGCATTCTCTGATTTCCCAAAAAAAAAAAAAAATCTTGAAAAAACTGTCTCATTTTGAAACCTTGGTTTTTATCACTGAGGAAGAATGATACTAATAATTAACTTTGATCAGAGATAACTCAATGATTAGAACATTAGAAAACACAGTAAATAACTATTTACAGGAGTTAAATTGAACCAGAGCCACTGAGTGTTAAAACATAAAGTGGTGTATTTTTGATGATAGTGGTATATAAGGTATAAGGAAATTAAGAGGTTGTATTGAAGAATATGTTGTGTTCAGTAAAAATGAAACTTCAGAAGTGGCATTAAAGACAGTGTTATCCACTGGATGCTTTATGTAAGTGACGAATCACTAAATTCAACCCATGAAACCAGTATTACCCTATATGTTAACTAACTCAAATTTAAATAAAAACTTGAAACAAACAAAGACAATGGATGTCTGAGGAAGCCAGTGGATTAGAGACAGAGCAAACTAATGCTGAGTAGTGTTAAAATTCCAGTAACATGTAACCTGAGTTCCGTAGTAGAAGTTTTGAAAATTCTTTTTTTTTTTCAAAAGATTTTATTATTTATTTGACAGAGATCACAAGTAGGCAGAGAGGCAGGCAGAGAGAGAGGGGGGGGAAGCAGGCTCCCCACTGCACAGAGAGCTCGATACCAGGACCCCGGACCCAGACCCAAGCCAAAGGCAGAAGCTTTAACCCACGGAGCCACCCAGGTGCCCCGAAATTTTGAAAGGTCTATGCATGGTGTTGCCATTAGGCAAAAGGCTGAATGTTGCTGTAATATTAGTATTAAAGTCAGCAACATCTTTTCTTTGGGGGCTGCTAGAATTTAAAAACTATCATCTACTCCTGAAATAAATATACCATTTTATGGTCAAAATTCTTGAGATTAAGAAAACTTACTAGAAGGTTATTTATGTTTGGTCTTTTGGTAACTAGTTTTCGATCTCCCCTCCCCCTCCCCCAGGCCATTTTCTGGTTTCACAAGGATAAAACAACAACAATAAAAAACTCATATTTTGGAAATTATTCAGTATCACCTCAACATGTTGATCTAATAATTTCTTTCTTGATTTCAGCTTCTTTTTTCCTAAAAATTAAACCTTGTTTAGCCTTTAGCAGTACATATTACTACATAAGAAATACAGTTTTATACATTTGTTTTTGTTGTACTTATTTCATATGATGATTGGTAAAAATCAACATAAGGATACAATGGGTGGGCTGTACGCCTAAACAGTGGAGGCTAGATCACTTGCTCTTCCACTCCTTGAAGAACATTTCAGTGCCTAAATTTTCTTCTCTCTAAAAATTGCTGGCCTACCTCTAGAGTCTTTTCTTCTTGAGAAGGTTGACAGACCCATAAAAAAAAATAACTGTTTTGGAAATCCAGTAGAACTTCTATGTAAAATTCTCTCTTAAGTGTATAATAAACTCAGCTCCAAAATAGCTCAGGAGATATTTAAATGGCTCAGTTCTTTACATCCATAAATTTTGAAACTCCATAAGAAAAATCTTTGAGAACATGCAGCAATCATGCTAAATCTAAATATTTTTCTTAGCATTATCAGCTCCTACATTTTAAAAACTAATGTTGGAGGGTATTGGGGAATAGAATGTCATAGCCAAGGAAGCACCTTACAGTGCACTTCAAATTTTAGATATAAGGGGAATTTTGAATGAAAAACAGCGCTTCACCCTTTGCTGTGATTTCAGTCAATATATTTAGTTCATTTTGAAATGTCACTTTGAACTGTATTTATATAGCTCATGTATATATACAAGACAGGCATAATGATAATGGGTTGAGACACTCTCTGTTCGATCATTATTGAAGATGTGAATTGCTGTTACTTAGGAAATAAGAAGCAAATGATTTATATACACTAATCAAAGCACAAAAGTTTTCCCTGAATGTATTGTGAGTTAGTTTCCTAATAGTGACTATAACATACTACCATGAACTTAAAATAATAGAAATATATTACCTTGCAATTCTATAGGTTAGAAATCCATCATGGATATCATTTACTGGGATAAAAATCAAGTTGTTAAATAGGTGATTGGAATTAAGGACTGAACTTGCTTCAGTGAGCACTGGCTGTTGTATGGAAGTGTTAAACCACTATATTGTACACCTTAAACTAATATTACACCATATGTTAACTGGAATTTAAGTAAAAACTTAAAAAAAAATCAAGTTGTTGCGGGGGGGCACCTGGGTGGTGCAGTTGGTTGGGCTTCTGGCTTTTGGTTTTGGCTCAGGTTTTGTGATCTTGAGATCACACCTTGTGTGGGCTTAGCACTCAGCACCGAGTCTGCTTGAGACTCTCTCCCTCTCCTTCTGCCTCTCCCTCATGCTCGTGCTCTCTCTCGTTCTCGCTCTCTCTAAAACAAATAAACAAATCTTTAAAATAATAAAATTAAAAAATCAATTTGTTCGCAGGGTTGCTTTTCTTTTTGGAGAGCACAAGGAAAAATCTACATCTGTATCTTCTCTAGTTTCAAGAGATCACCTGCATTCCTTGGTTCTTGGCCCCATTTCTACAATCACATCTCCCTCTTCCACTTTTGAGGATACTTGTGATTATACTAGGCCCACCCAGATAATTCAATATAAATCTCTCTGTTTTATGGTTATCAATTTTAATCCCAACTGCAATCTAAATTCCCTTTTGCTATGTAACATAACAAAGTCACACATTTCTGGAATTAAGACATCAACATCTTTGGAGGTGGGCATTCTGCCTGCCACATTTTATATATCCTCTTTTTTTTTTTTTAATTCATTTTACCTGGAAATCAAACTAGAACTTGATGTCGAGATCATTCCATATGTTAACTCTATTATGGTTTCAACTGAGCAGCTACTCTCTTCTAAATTAGATAGAGTGCATCTTCACTTGAAAGGTACTCCTTCCTATCCATTTCTCCCCCCAAACTACATGTCTTTCAGTTTTGGACATAAAGAACACAACATTGCCTTTATATATGTAATTGAAAGGGATGCTTAAAGTGTATTTAGAAGAGATAGGAAGGCCTACATGGACTTATTTAAGTCTTCTGTGATGAAGTGAAGTAATCCAAAGGGAAACTATGCATCCTATCACAAGAATGTTATGGTTTTTGCATAATAAAATATTTGTATATCAAGGAAGCTTCCAAAGAGAGATAACATCATCCTTCTTTTTAAAGAACGTTACAGAAAGTTCTTAAAGAGTGAGTTTCTTGTCCAGGTCAGTTATGAATATAAACATAATGTCTCCCAGAGCAGGAATAGTTGAAGAACTTAGATTGTCAGAAATGCATGTGTCCAAAACATGAGAGGTCCTCATTACCTCTTCCTGTTTGGACAAATTGTGCTGATTTAAAGGTGAAATATGAGATTTGGTGATTAGTTTGAGGATTGAAAAGAATATGGTAAATGTACTGAATTTTTAAAAACATAACAAAACTACAAAAAACATATGGTCACTTATTATTGCTAGATGATGAGTTCACAATTAAAAAAAATCTTTCTAGGAGTTCAAGATCCTGTTCAGTCCTTTTAACTAGTGATTGCTTATCAGAATCACTCAAGAAACACTGTATTTAAGCACCTCATCTTCTTCCCTCCATTCTAATCCTGTCAATATCATGAAATTTTCTGGTGCATGGTGGATGAGAATATTGAGTACGGACATCCTTTTAAATAAATGTTTCAGGGTTATTTTGATATAGAAAATAGTTAAGAGTCAGGATTATTCATTTATACATAATTTTCAATATAATATGAAAAGTACTGGCAGAGATCCTTGAAAAGTGCTGAGATAGGAAGCCCTTCAGGATCAGATCAAGGGTGATCTTACACATTAAGTGCTATAAACCATATATTTTATTCAGTTAACAATAGGGGCTCACTGATCAGTTTTAATAGGTGGAACTTGTATTGGTTATTGTGTTGGTATTACTCTAAAATCCCATTTTAAAAATACCACATGCTGTCACCACATGCTATTGCCACCATCTGAATCTTGGTGTCATTTAATGGTTCTTTGATGAACTGGGAATGAAAGTGTGGGATTTGGATATGATTTTGAAATGTTTTTAAGGGAATTATATGAAACATAGTTAAGACTCCCAGATCTAGTCAATATACTTTAGTAATTCGTAGGAAAGACTGAGGATAGGGACTTCAAGAAGTTTGCTAATACAGAGATTCTGATCGTTAATTCAGGATGTTAATCTAACTGCCTCTCTAAAAGTGCTTACCATTTGTAAAATTCAGTTCATCATATCCTGGCTCTCCTATCGCCTTCCAAGTACCACTTAATCAGAAAATTATTAGGACAGGTTTTGCTTATTAATTAAGTAAAATGACAAATATTATAAACCAATAAGAGTATCATTGGGTGGCTCTGATAAGTAGAAAAAATACAGGAGAGAGAGATGTGTCACTGCTTGATCTTGTAGAAATGTCAACAGACACTGCTAGTAATACCAAGATTCTCAATGATTTCACCTCAAAAACTTGTAAAATTGGATAATTGTATCCAGGCTTATTTATATACCTTTTCATCTATCTTGGCCTATCATTACTGTACTTGGTAAACTGACAGAAAGATTTTGTGCTTGGTTATAAATGTAAATGTAAAGTACATATCCCGCTAAGTCCATTTATCATGGTTGTAATTCATTCATTTAAGCAACATATTTAGGGGGCATCTTGTGGCTCAGTTGGTTAAACAGCTGCCTTCAGCCCAGGTCATAATCCCAAGGTCCTGGGCAAGCTCTGCATTGGGCTCCTTGCTCAGTAGGAGCCTGCTTCTCTCTTTCTGCTTGCCACCTGCTTGTTCTCTCTGTCAAATAAATAAATAAAATCATTTAAAAAATCATATTTATTGGCATATATACATGTTTATATATATCAAAATATATATCTTCACACATAGATACTTATTTGTTTTTCTATATGTCTTGTGTGTGTGTGTGTGTGTGTGTGTGTGCATGTGTAGAATGATTCAGTGGTTAACAAAACAAGTCTGTCCTCCTAAGACTTTCCTGAGCAAACAGAAGGAATATTTTATGTCAGATGATGAAAAGTTTTTTGAAGGATAAAAACTACAGAGATATTTTAGGACAGGGCAGGATAAGATAGGATATTTTAATGCTGGTGTGAAGGACAAAGTATATAGGAGTAAGATCATAACCAGAAACCAGTTAAAGGCTATTTTAATAATCTCAGCAAGAGATGTTGGTACCTTGGACTAGAATGTAGTGGTAAGAATGGTAATGTATGGCATAATTCTGATTCTGTATATTAAAGTCATAATTTACAGAATTTATTCATGTACAGATGCAGTATTAGAGAGAAAGAGATATACAAAGTTGACTTCAAGGATTCAACCTAAAAAAACAGAAGTGTGGAGGTGTAATTACTAATTGGAGAATATAATAAGAAAAGCAGGTGTGTGTGTGTGTGTATGTGTGTGTGTAGGAAAAGTTCAATTTTCTCTGAAACAGACTCATAGATACAGAGAATAGTCTGGTGGTCACCAGAGTGGAGGGAAATGGAAGGTTGGGCAAAATAGAAGGGCTTTAAAAGGTACAATCTTCCAGTTGTCAAATAAATAACACATGTCAAATAAATAACAAATAATACAATGTACAACATAATAAAAATAATTAATAAAATGTAACAACTTTGTATGATGAGAGGTGGTAGCTATATTTATCATGGTGATCACTTTGCAGTTTATGTAAGTGTTGAATCATTATGCTTTATACCTGAAATTAATACAATTAGCCCTTCAAACACAGGTTTGAAATATGGGGGTCTACTTATACATCTATTATTTTTTTAAATCCAGTATGGTACTGTGAATGTATTTTCTCTCCCTTACGAATTTCTTATTTTATTTATGTTTATTTGAGAGAGAGAGAGAGTGCGCGAGCGTGAGTGGGAAGGACAAAGGGAGAGGGAGAGAGAGAATTTTAAGCAGATTCCGGACTGAGCACAGAACCCAACACAGGGCTTGATCTCACGATCCTGAGTGCATGACCTGAGCCAAAACCAAGAGCTGGACACTTAACCAACTGAGCCACCCAGGTGCCCCCTTATGGTTTTCTTAATAACAGTTTCTTTTTTCTAGCTTACTTTAATATAAGACTACAGTATATAATACTTATACAAAGTATGTGTTAATAGACTTTATATTATGGGAAAGGCTTTTGGTCAATAGTAGGCTATTAGTAGTTAAGTGTTGGGAGAGTCAAAAGTTATATGCATATTTTAAACTGCCAGAAATGTGGTTGGTGCCCCTAACCCCCAAGTTGTTCAAGAGTCAACTGTATAGTATTGTATATCAACTACACTTCAATTTAAAAAAGGACAAGTCCAGTTTTTAACATATCAACTTGGAATGCTTTTTATATTTCCAAGCAGTTTTTGATATAAAAATTTGGAATTCAGGGGAAAGAATGGTGTAGGAGATAGATATTTTGAAATTACTGGCATGTAGGACAGGTATTGGTTTCCTACTTGTTTTTTATGATCTATGTGATTGGGTGAGATAAACTAAAGTGATGAGGGAAAATTGTTCAGAAAAATGAGCCCTTGGGGCATTCCCATATTTTGAGAACAGGGAGAGGAAGAGAGGAAGCAAAGGAGACAGAAGGATTTGCCAATCAAAGAAGAGGAGCATGTATGGAGGGAGTAGTACCCTATGAAACAAAGGGGAAAAAATGTTTCAAGAAGTGTCAAGAAAATCATCTTTACCAATTGCTGCCAATAAATCAAGTAAGATGAAGAATGAGAATTGACCATTGCCTTTAGCAGCATGGAGGTTATTGTTAGTCCTGAAACAGACAAGAGCTGTTTCAGTATGTTGGTGTATTCCAGAAGACATGAAACAACAGAAACAATATTTTAAAACGTGAACACTTATCTTGAAAATTCTGCTCTAACTGGTACAGAAAAGAGCAGAAATGGAAGGGAATGATAAGTGAAGGAAAACCAATTTTTAAAGATAAAACTATAATATAATTGAACTGATCATATATGGAGTGGAAACTATCCATGTGGGAGAAGATAGAAGGCTTTCTGGAGCAAGACCCTTGAGTAGTAAAGAGATCCTGGAACTTGTGAACATGTGAAGGGATTGGATTTGAATAGAACTACAAAAATGTCACCCATTGAAGGGAGAGCAGAGACAAAAATGCAGGCGAGTTGAGAGGCTCTGTGAGAGAAATTTTTAAATTGCTTTTATTTTTCAGTATAATAGCAAGCATGGCAATTGATTAAGTACTGGAAGGAAAGAGAGATGTTAGAGACTGGAGGAGATCAGAGACTGAGGTGAAGATGTGGACTAGTAATCTAGATAGTAAATGTATGAAGAGAATGTGACAATAATAAAAAGAAAACTAAAAGCAGAAACAAGTTAGGGAATATTTGTTATTCAGTTTTTTTCTCATTTCAGCAGTTATCTTTTTAATAGAAATATTTTGGTTTCTCCATTTACTTGTTCAGGAATAAAATAGAAACTACATACTCGAGTGAATTCAGGATAGTCATCAGAGGCAGAATGACAGGAAAATAGCAAAATGGGACTTTAGAAAAATATAAAGAAGAATAACAAAAAAAACATGGATTTAAGAATGTTGTAAGGAGTCAAAGAGGAGCAACAGATAGAGACACTTGAGATTAACAAAAGATGCAAAAGTAAACAACAGATAAAAAAAGAAAAAAGTAAACAATGGATAGCTGTCTCATGCTACCTTTGAAATTTAGTATGAAGCACTGGAATACTAAATAAATCAGACAACAAATCAAATATAGCTGTAAATACCAACAGAGTCTTAGAATCAGTAATTTAGAAATGTAGCTGATGAAGAAACTAGAAATAATTTTAGAGGAGAAATTTCTAGTATATGTGAATACAGTGGTGTATAGTTGATAATGTACATGTATATAATTTTATGCTGTGGCAATGTTTCAGTGTTGCTATTCAGAGGAAATTTCAATTGTAACAACTCAGCAATACCAGTTCCCATATATTTTTCTTCCTTCAACTATTACTTTATTCCTGCTTTTTATTTTTTTTAATAAGACATTTATTTCCATCCACACTTCTGGTACTAAGACCATATGGATTGTTTTTTAATCCAAATGAAGTCAATTTAAGATACTTAATATCAAATTCACTCTTTGAGTAATATGCTGATTCTTCAGAAGTCCCCCCTATGGTATTGATAATCAGTGAAGATATTTTGAAAGAAATGTGAGTCCCACATATCCCTAAAGATCCTTCCGGGTTTATACATATACTAGGCTAGATTACTATAAAACTATACATATGGCCGATAACACTCTGGACCCAGCAGAGTTGTCTCTATGAGGTATAAATCAATACTAGAGTCTTGACTTTTGAGGTATGATGTACAAAACATTAATGGTTGGGACATTTGTAGTTTTAAATGTTTCCTAACATCGCTATCAAGGATACCTCATTACACTGCTCGGCATTTGAGGAGTGCCTCTCTGGAGCTATAGTAGGAGGGATATTTCTAGGAGCTGGCCAAAAGGTCAGTTACTAAGAAGGCAGTTTAAAAATATCATACCCAGGGGAACACAAACTATAAAGCAAATAATGAACAGAGTTCAAGAGCTGGACATTTAGGTCAACACAAATGCCAAACCTGGAAGATCTGTAGCAGAACTTAGCCTGACTGATAAATGGAGAGGGCAGCATGGAACAAAGATGATGGATTGACAGTCTGGTGATAAACAAGTGATAACTCCAGATGAAAGTCAAGATTCTATCTTCTGTCTCTTGACCTCTAATCCAGTCTGATTTACCTGTGCTCATCAGAGAGATGAGAACTAGATACTTTAAGGATATGCATTTTGAAGATGACCTTCTCTTGTTCACACTATCACATTAAGTTGATACAAAAACTTGGGGTTTGTAATGAGTTAAGCCTTTAGTCTTTAATTGTTTATAAATATTGTTATATTGGACTGCTATCGTATCCAGTGGTTTAAGTCTGCAACCTACTATTCATTCCTGCTCTATCTTGAGCTTCTAATATTATATACCCATTAGTCCTTAGAAATTCATATCTAACAAAAAATTAACAGAAAGATTGATATATGTGACCCTATTATTACATATTTTCTTCTGTTATTACCTTGGCAAGATATATGAGGTCCTTGCTATTCTCCAGACCATGGATATTGGGAATATAAAGCAGCAAAAGATAAGCAGAGTCCACGAGGAGGCAAATCCCTTGTCCTGTCTAAAATGTCAGAAACAAGTTTATAGTTATTTGCCTTGAAATTTCAAGGATAGTACTTAAGGTTGCCTCAGCATAAGTAGTTTTGTCCTTTCTTCCCCTTATGGAGGAAATTAAGGCATATTCCACAAAATCTGCAGAGTACATCCTCCTGTTCTACTTCCATAAACGTAGTCAGTAGTTTCCCACTTAAGAGATTAAAGTGCTCGTGCTTCAAGCACTCAGCAGTCAGAGATTGTCACAATAGGCTATCTTGTTCATGTAGCTTCTTCCAAAGTTACTATCCATATTATTTGGAATGCCCTTTTATTTACTTAATATGGTTAGCCAATAGGTCATAGAGTACCATAAACTAGAGCAATTGTTGGCCTTGGATAATCCTTTGGTTTGGAAACAGTAGTAGGATGGTATCATGAATTGTCTTATTATGAACTGTTCCAGATGGCACGTAACACAGAATTATCCAATATACACAAAATTTGGAGCAAATAAGCCTATCAAATTATACCTCCTCTTGGCGTCAGCATTAGGCCTCTTTCAGAGTAATGTAGGGGGAACCATCAAAATAGTTGGCTAATCAATAATATCTGCTGGTCCTATTGAAATGAACATTGCCAGGCAGAGAAATGAGGTTTACGTCACAGACTGATAAGGCATTTTTAACCAGATATTGCTCACCTAAGCAGCAACATGTCTAATACAAGGGAAATCCCCCATCTGTGAATTATAGAACTGAAACATCTCATTGGCATCTTTGTCTCACTTAATCCCAATATGTACAAGTAGTCTGGACCTCACACTATGCCAGCCAGATTCAGGAGCATTAGGCAGTTTTGAGGTAACTCCATTTCTTTGTCCCAAGAAGTCAACTGACTTGGCTTAAGATGTCGCACACGTAAATATATGCTGTGGAAAGGAAATTTCTGTTTGGAGGCACTCACAAACACTTCCTCAGAGTTATGCTTTGGAGAATTTCCAAGAGATGATTTTCTTGTTCACCAACTGTCTATCCTGCTTTTTCTTAGTTTATCACTTGCTGTCCTTTGCACTATACTTACTCTCTTACTGTCACTGTCACTACTTTTAAAATTTTTAAACTTATACTCCACCCAGAATTATTTTTCTCAGCTTTTCAGAAAATGCTAAAATACCATAGGTATAGGGAAAGCATTATAAATTAAATTTGGTATCTGTTATTTTTGGCCCTACAAATAGGTGTTTTACCTGTCAGAGACAGAAGAAAATTCTTTTCACAAACACTTGGAAACCAACTTGAAATGTAGTATCATTATATGATTTTCCTCCCTTGTGAGGAACCCTGTCCTTTCTATTAAGAAATAATATCTCAATTGTTTTAATATCTATTACAGTAAGTTTCTCTCAGCAGTCATCCTTTTGTAAAATACTTTTATCTATTGTTTCTTGCAAATAAAACCTTTGTATCTTGACATATACTCCAAAATAATCACTTCAATACTACATGGTTTTCATTGAATTAGTTAATACTATTATTTTTATTTGATTATAGCTGATACATAATGTTACATTAGTTTCAGGTGTGCAACATAATGATTCAACATTCTATACATTATACTGTGCTCACCACAAGTATGTCTACCATCGGTCACCATACAATGCTGCTACAATATTATTGGTTATATTCTCTATGCTGTACCTTTTTATCCCAGTGACTTATTCATTCTATAACTGAAAGTCTGTAATTCTCACTACCCTTCACTGAATTTAAATTTGTAAACTAATTTTCAAAAGAAAGATATCTTAAAAATCTCTTATCCAAACTCTTCAGCATGACATTTCATTCAAAATTTTTCACATTCTGAAAAATTAATGAGACCCATACTATATACATAAATGTGAAAAATCTGAAAATGTATGAAGAAAATTGGTTATAATATTACATAATATTTTTGCATAATTATGTTCAGTCACATTACTTGAACTCTTATTAGTTCTAATGGTATTTTAGTTGATTATTAATTTGGGGAACCTATTTACTTTTTTGAAATTTTGTTTCCTATTTCTACTGCAATATTTATTGCCATTACATGAACATCTCAAACACTGTTAAGGAATAGTAAAAGCTGCAATCTATATTTTCTTTACTCTATTTTCAATCAAACTGCATATAAATATACATGCATTAGGGGCAGCTGGGTGGCTCAATTGGTTAAGCATCTGCTTTGGCTCCAGTCATCGACCCAGGATTCTGGGACTGAGCCCCACGTTGGCCTTTCTGCTCAGTGGGGAGCCTGCTTTTCCTTCTTCTGCTCCCCCTACTTGTGTTCTTTCTCTTTCCTTCTGTCAAATAAATAAATAAAATCTTTTTAAAAAATAAATATAAATGCATTATATATGTGTGAGTTCATATATATAATATACATATGACTTATGTATATAAACCTAGATATGTGTATGTGTGTACATATGTGTGTATTCAGCTTCAAACTAATAAAGTTAATCACTATAAAGGAGGAATTTGTAAAATGTTTTTGTATATTAAGAATTGTTGATTAAACTGGATTGACATTTTGCCTTATTTTGAAATGCTCAAATAGTTAATTCCTTTGACCTCACAGAGTGATCAAATGCATTGTTTTATTTTACCATATTAAATTATCTTAAAATGTTCTAAAAAGTTTTATCATAGTATCCTTTCTATATTCAATATTTTTGATTTATTGATATTTTTGCACTCATAAGTAGATATTTATGGCTATTTATTTGTCATAATTTTGTCTCTGGTTCATATGAGTTTCATAAGACAAAACATAAAGATGTCTTTCCTTTTTATCTTTTGGCATCTTATTCCAAAAAGGATTTTTCCTATGTGTAAAATAACTCAACAATGCTATCACGTGCTCTGTTACTTTTGGGGGATAATTCTGTTATTCATTTATTGACATCGTCCCTGATTTTTGTATATCCAGGTTATTCTCTTTTCTTGAATAAATTTGTGACATGTATATATTCCCAAGATGTATCAGTTGTGAAATTTTTAATGTATATTCATAAAGCTGTACATAGAACATAACTATAACTTTTAATTTTTTGTCTGTGTTTATTTTAAAATTAAATACTTTTAGGATGCTTGGGTAGCTTAGTCAGTTAAGCAACTGCCCTCAGCTCAGTTCATGATCCCAGAGTCCTGGATCAAGTCCCACACCGGGCTCCTTGCTCAGTGAGGAGTCTGCTTCTCCCTCTGCCTGCCACTCTCCCTGCTTGTGCTTTCTTCTCTTTCTTTCTCTCTGACGAGTAAATAAATAAAATATTTAAAAATATTAATACTTTTAATAAACTTTGGATACAACAAACATGTTGAAATCATTTTATAAGGTATTTATAAGGTAAGGTATATAAGTAGTTATATATTTGTATAAATATATAAGATATGATTATATATTACTTAGCTGTATAATTCCATATTTGAATATGAGTATATTATATATGCCCATGTTTATATAAAAACATGAAGCAAAATAGCTTGAAACATACTCAGACCTCACTTAACATGTTGGCTTTTTCTCTAAAACAAAAACTTTTCATTCAGTAGTGATGTAAAATTTTCTTATAGAATACTGATTCCACAGATATATTCAGATAAAATACGAGTTTCTGGAACTTTATATGACCTAAGAATGTTTTCCAGGAGGTGGCTATATCATCTTTTAGAAATATGTGAACTATGTGTTAGGTAATGAATAACCAGGGCTTAATACATTTACTGCAAATGATCTCCCCAAAGATAATTACTTTAATCAAAAGGACAATATTTTGTTAAATTCATTTATCACAGCAAATCTATAATATTTAAATGGCAACACCTGGGATAAGCTTAATAATAATCACAAATCAATCTCTAACCAAAAATCCAACATAATGGGTTCATGATAAGTCCCAGTTAAATACTACCAGGAATTACTTAAGAACCATGTCTCTAATACAGAGAATTTGTTCATACAGAACAGAATCAATTTGAAAATTACACCCTACTAAATTCTGTCAGAGTATATCACTAACAATCACACAGTTAATTTTACCTGAATTTCGGATTACTCATTGGAAAATAAAAATGTGAGTTGTTAATCTTAACATCTTTATGTGATTTTATGACATTGTTCATATTTCTAAATAATTACCAACCTGAAGTTTTATATAGTGCCATCTGGACCTAATGATTGTAAAATAAATATAACAAAATAGAAGACAGGGGGTGCCTGGGTGGCTCAGTGGGTTAAGCCTCTGCCTTCGGCTCAGGTCATGTTCTCAGGTCCTGAGATCAAGCCCCACATCGGGCTCTCTGCTCAGTGGGGAGCCTGCTTCTCCCTCTCTCTCTGCCGGCCACTCTGCCTACTTGTGATCTGTCTGTCTGTCAAATAAATAAAATCTTAAAAAAAATAGAAGACAGAGGAAATGTTAATTCTGAAAGAAGACTAGTAAAATTCAGAATGTGTCCTTATAATCTGTCACCATAGAGTTACTCCATTTCTTAAATCTGTGGAATTTTCAGTAGTGGAGTACTGTCTTCTTCAACAGAAGGTTAATATAACATAAAAATAAATTGAATTTTAGATTATGTCCACTGAAACCTACTAGTATGCACCAGACATAGGCATTTTTAAAAATTTTCTTTAGCTTTATTTTCATCAGTTGTAATGTCATTGTGATTTCATAGTGTCAACAATGGTATAGATGGAAAGTGCTATATTGGGGAACAAGAAACTCAGTAAATACGGTAAGATTACTTGTAGGTCCTTGCTCAAGATAGCTAAAGTATTTCTATCTCAGTCTCCTCATTGGTAAGTGATTACATGTAATAGAGAATCATTAAGAATATTTTCTTCTAAATCATAAATGTTGAATAGTCTTTGAACTATAAGCTGTTATCTTCATAAATGAAATGACTCGCATTAATTTTCATAGCTTTTTCTATTTAAAATGGAAGTTTATGGATACAAATAAGTAAAGGAAATATCCATGATATCCAATGGAGAATTAGTAGATTATTTGTAAAAATGAAATGAGATAGTTGGTTATATTTTCATGCCTCACCACTCAACTTAATATCAAAGTAAAATTCGAATGGGTACAAAACTTCAAGTTAATTAAAAATAGCCACAAAATTATTAGAAAATGCTGAACAACAAGTATAAGAGGACACTGTTATTTAGAGCTTATTTTATGCTAGGTAAGAGCCAAGTGAAAAAATTCAGAATTGTGTGGGATGCTAAACATTATATTGGTGGCCTGATATGAGTTTCACATGCACAATGGGTAGATTTTATACTGCTATGTATACATACTGCTTACAACAAGTCTAATACCTAATCTGTTGGGTGCTACAGATGAGGAAACTTAAATATAAAAACTGGAAGTGAGGGGCGACTGGGTGGCTCAGTGGGTTAAAGCCTCTGCCTTTAGCTCAGGTCATGATGCCAGGGTCCTGGGATCGAGCCACGCAGCATCAGGCTCTCTGCTCAGCGGGGAGCCTGATTTCCATCCCCTCCTCCCCCCACCCCCGCCTCTGCCTGCCTCTCTGCTTACTCGTGATCTCTGTCTGTCAAATAAATAAATAAAATCTTTAAAAAAAACTGGAAGTGAGTTGATATGTGACTGGAAAACCATTTTCTGAAAATTAAACCCACAAATGAAAGCACAAGTAGAGTATTGGTATATCATATTACAGAAAAGAAATGACAAATACAAATTTTTGTATAGCAAAAACTAAAACAGTTCAGTGGCCTCCACGTGGCTCAGTCAGTTAAGTATCTGCCTTCTGCTGAGGTCATGATCCCAGGGTGCATATTCATATATATGAATACACACACACACATATATGTATACATACATATATATGTGTACATATATATATTCATTCATCTGGGATTGATGAGTATTTTATATATTCATCTGGAATACTCACTTGGAACTGAGCCTGTGTCAAGTTCCCTGCTCAGTGGGGAGTCTGTTTCCCCCTCTCCCTCCCTGCCTCCTCCTGCTTGTGCTCTCTCTCTCAAATAAAAAAATAAAATCTTTTTTAAAAACCTGATCAGTTCACTTTAATAAAAATCCAAGTGCAGAGAATAAGCTAGCCAATGAGAAGAAATATGCAAGATCAAAATATAGGAAACAGAACATTCACTGAGTGTATAAGACCCTACTTTTCTCTTAAATTGTCAAAAAGTACAAAATCCAAATATCCTAGATGGCAACAAGTGTATACAGAAAATACATATATGCACATACACCATTGATAAAGCTCAGAATAATATATGTAGTAAACACATACTTGTGTAAAACAAGAGAGGAACTAATATATATTCATCTGCTTTTATCCACATGAGACTTTTGGAAAGATATACAAGAAATTGGTAGCAGTGATAACCTCCTTTCAGGGGGTATTATGGGAATCAGTGAAAATAAGGAGCAGTAGTGAGAGACAGAATATTCATCTTATACGATTTTATGATTTTACTCTTAAACCATATAAATGTGTTTTTATTAAGTAAATTTTATAATGTTAAAATAAATATAAATTATATGATGGATGGTGTAAATTGTATTATAAATGCAGATATGCAGACACAGAATGAAAAATCAAAAAATGTCTTTAACATTTATCTTTGATTGCTTTCAGTTTCATCTTTACTTTGCTGTATTTTCCAAATATTATGAAGATCAACTCTGATAATCAGAGCACAATATATATTGTGGATGTAGGATAGTTATAGACTGGAGGGTTATAAACTCCTTTGAAGGAGGAGTTAGTAGAATATGGCATCTTCAATATTTTATGAAATCTAAAGGGGAAAAACCTACATAACTGTGGAAAATTTTTTCTCACTTAAGAATATCGAATGCAAGAGATTTCCTTGGTCTGAAAATATTGGGCACAGCTGTTTTGATACCAAAACTATCCATGGTTCCACATATGGTTTTTGTGTATGCAAAGTATTATCTAAGGTACTTTTCACACCATGTGGATCCCTGAACTCTATTCCCTACAGATACTCCTTCAGTTGCATGGGACTTAAGACTGGGCCTGGTCACAGATACCCAGGTGACATTTTAACACTGACTTGGAATCCACATGTCCAGAGTGTATGTAAGCACTGGCAGGATTTAAATACTGTCAATGGATAGCATGAAGGTGTTTGTGTTCATCATCACATGGTAAGTGGTTCACAGTTCTCAGTTTAGAAATTGTGATACTTTCTTTTTAAGTGGGTACCAGGTGCTCTGTGACTAGTGAAAACAGTTAAGTGGAATGGAAATGGAAATGGAAAACAGTTAAATGAAAACAGTTAAAAAAATTATCAATGTCCTCAAAAGTGAAATATTTTCTATAGCCTGGAAGGATTTGAGTGTCAGAATGAAACAGAAGATGCATGCATGTGCGCTATCAATACTTGTGAAAAATAACTGACCTTTCTGTGATTTCTCCTTAATTATATAGATCTTAGAAGAAAGTAATAGATTCCAATGCAAAATATCCATGTTAAAACCCCAAGCAATAAGTAAATGTGCACAAGTATAGTTTAAATTAGATCTTTCATGCAACAAATGAAAAGCCATCTTGACTTTAGAATGGCTGTCAGACTATGATCTACTTAAAAAAAAAAATCACAGCTTAGGTAAGTGTTCTACTCCAGATAAAAATATTATGATGCCTGGAGGGATATTTTTCTTTCATAACTTTATTTCATAAGACAGTAAACAGAAAGGGTAAGAAAGGTAAGAATCTCCGGTAAAACCAGAGAAGAAGCTAAGAAATCTGTGACACTTTGGGAAATACTCTGGAGTAAAGCTTTGTGGCTGGGGAACCAATTATAAACTAGAACAAAGGAATTGTTCCACACAGTAGCCACTAACAAAACTGTCACCCAGAAACAGAGATTCAGGAAATAGATTATCCATGAGGAAATAGCACAAAACTTCATAACTGTATGGAAGATTTCTGAGAGATAGAGAAAAGAAAATGAAAGCAAAAGGCAGAGAGACTGACCATAAAATTTGATTCAGCAAGCAATAAATCATAAGTGCTGTTAATATGATGTAATATAGCAAAGTAGACTATTAAACACACCAGAAGATAATATTAATAGCACCATTTTTTGGAGGATAAGAAGGAACACCGATTTTTGGTACTTTTCTTGCAGAGATACTCTTTGTGAGTGGGCAAGAACATGAGTAGAGCAAGTCAGCAGATCTGTTTTTTTTCTTAACTCTTTCTTTACCTCCCTGACACAAGCACTATACTATTTGAAGTTTCGAAACAAGTACCAGGCATCTCACTTGTGTGTGTGTGTGTGTCTGTGTATAAATAAAGGAATAATTAATAAATGGTTTACTATTCGTGTGTGTGATTAAGACAGATTTCGTTTCATTTTGCTTTAGTTTTTTAGACCTTGTTTTTTTTTTTTAAATTGTTTGTGTAGTTTTGTTTTATATTGTGTAAAAAAATTTTATGTTTCCAGAGTTAAATCTAGAAAATAATCTATATTCAGAGAATATAACCTTTTCTGTCTCCCCAGGAATATTCTGCTAAAATCCAGTTTCTGTTTCCTGGATTGGAGCATGTATGTGATATTTTAATTTCTGTGATGTCTGATGCAGAAAGTTGGAAATGATGACCTAAACTCTGTATTCAAATACATGTTTCTCTAAATACTGAATTTATAATAAATGATAGAAAATTTATTTTCAGTGCTTATTATATGCCATGAACTCTGCAACATTTTTACCTATTTCAATCTTGATAATATCCCAGTTATATAATAATTATATTTTTTGTGAACAAGAAATCCAATACTCAAGATTGACAGTTTTCTAAGATGCTAGCAAGTATCAAGGTTGGAATTTGAAGTTATTGCTATCTGACAGGGAAACTAAGGAAGAGTTGCCTACTCTGTGCTGGAGTGCATTTGGAAACAGGTGCAGCACACAGAAAAGGTATATTGAAGCAAAATCTTTAATTAGGGAAGAGAGAACATAAGGGGATTTCTGTGACCACATTATTACAACAGAATTAAGTCCTATTTTAAGGGAAAGTCAATGGGATGAATTGTTAATTGTGTATGTAGTAGCAGCCAAAAAAGTGGGGAATTTGAAAGGGCAAACAAATCACAGTGAGACATGTGCAAGAAATGGTACAACAGAGGAGCAAAGGTATATGGTTTCAAAAACGCAGCCATGTTTTTTTTTCATTACCACGTTAAGAAGAGAGAACTCTGTTTTAAGACTATGTTTGGCAGAGGTTGAAATAGTCTCATTTTCCTTCAAATGCAATAGTAACAAATATATTAGTAATATTTTGTCATATTTTGTCTTTAGATACTTCTGTCATTTAGATGTTTGGCCTCTGTAATCCTCTATATCTATTAGTTTTCAATGAATTATTCAAAACTCTTTGTCTTCTTTGACTCACCTGTGATTTCTTTCTACATACACGATTGTGTTTTTAACAGTAATTATTCTCCTTTCTGCTACTTAACAATATTTTATTTTTATTCTATCTTTGAGGGTTTACCAGATCCTTCTTGGTCTGTCTTACATTCTTTTTCTTTGAATTTCCACTTATTAGAATGTTAGTTTGTTTTGTTTTGTTTTCATAGCATGAAGGTGCACAAAATGGTTCTTTCCTGTTTTAAAAAAGTGTTGAATATGAAGGCATTGGTCCTACACTGATTAATTTCTAAAAATGGTTGTTCCATTTTTAGTTTCACTATAAAAGCTAGTTATTTAATATAAAGTATAGGGTGGGGAGTGGTTAGGGGTGAATGAGGGAAGTAACAACTTAAAATTTGATATAGTATCCTAGGTTACTGTTTCTCACTCTGCTCTCAGTGGTCTGGATTTCTCACTTCTGAGTGGTCAGAAAACTGATAATGTTGCGTGAAGCCATATAGACTATAAATTGTTCATATGCTTTCTCCTGCCTGGATCAGTAGCACTTATGTGATGTTCCCTTCAGCTCTGTCTGTCCACCAGCTCTCCACAAATTGTTCTTTTAAGAAATGAAGATGTACCTGTGGGGTCTCATTCATACCATCTTCTCAAACTCTCCACCATTGTTAACAAGTGCAGATGTAAAGTGTTGTTTTCTTGTTTTTATTTATTTTTCTTTGCTTAACTAATGGGGCTACACGTGTTCATGTTTTTTTTATGAGATATTTATATTTTCTCTTTCCTGAAACAATCATCAGTTTTCTTGACCCCTTATATTATCAATATCTATGTGATTGTAAATTTCTTCCCATACCTGGTATATAGCATTCTGTGTGTCATAAACATTATGGATCATACCCAATTTATCATTTGACTTTTAATTTTTGTGGTTTTCTATTTTTTTATATACAAGTATGAGAAGTTTTCTCAATCAAATCTGGCCATGTATTAGTTTTCTGTTGTCATTATGCCTTGGAAAGAAATTTTTCACCCTGAAATGTGAAAATTATTTACTACATTTAATTTTTTTGTACATATAGTTTTGAACTGGATGTTATTTAAAATCTGTGGCAAAATGTATCCACTATCCACACATTCCCCAGCTTTGTTTCAAATATAACAGCTGTTTTGAAAAAATCATTGCCTGGAATTGGGTTTGTTTCCAAATATCAATATGGAGTTTTTCAATTTTTCATTTTCTTTTTATTTTTGGTATGCCCATAAAAAAAAGAGAGAGATCCAATTTTCACTGTATTTTATGTATCCAGATATCTATGTCTATCAATTATAGGTTATGCCTACATATAATGAAATTGGAAGAATTTCCTTTTGAATTATCCTTTGAGAAGTTTTAGTCTTTGGTTTGTTTATCTTGTTAGGACAGAAAGTTCTATCTCCCTTCTTTGGACCATATCTCCAGAAAAGGCAGTTTGTATGCAAGAGACTAAGTGGTAGGTCAGAACATTCATTACTCCCAGCATGTTTGGTTTATTTTGTTTTATTTTCTATTACTATGAAGCAGACTCTGTGGTTTAACACAATGAGTTACTATTTTCTGAAATTCTGTGTTCAGCAATCTGGGTAATCTTCAGCTAATCTTGCTGAAGTGGCCAAGTTCCTCTGCTGGGACTGAAAGTTTCAATCTGGCCAAATCCATGTGGTTTGCAGTTAGTAGAAGCTGTCAGCTGGACACCTTGGTTCTAAGCAGATTTAGATTTAAGTACCCAGTGGCTTCTCATCTTCTGAACAGGCTAGACTGGACTTTCACAACATGATATTCTCAGAAGGGAGAGTGGAAACTATATGGTCTCTTAAGACTTAGGCTATGGAACTCATGTGCTATTTCTGTTATATCCTATAGATCTAAGTAATTTATAAGTAAACTTCAGAATGAAGGTGGTTGGTGTGGTCTGAATGTTTGTAAACTTCCACCTCCCCCGCTCCCGTGCCAAATTTGTGTGTGGAATCTTAATTCCCAAAGTTAATGGTATTAGTAGTATATGAGCCCTTTGGTGGTTAAGTCATGAGACTGGAACGCTTATGAATGGTACTAGTGCCTTGTAAAGGAGAATTTAGAGACATCCCAGCTCCTTCCATCATGTAAGAACACAGGGAGAAACACTGGCTATGAGCCAGGAAGAGGTCCCCCATCCAACCAAGCTGGCACCATGTGATCTTGGACGTACAGCCTCCAGAACAGAGAAATAAATTTCTATTGCTTATAGGCTAACAAGGCTGTGATATTTTGTTATAGCAGTCTGAATGGACTAGCTGGGATGGATAAACTTCACCTTTTGATGGAAACAATGGCAATGTCACAGTGCAAAGAGTCATGGACCTAGGGGGAGGCATGATATTAGAGGTCATTAATGTATCATCAGACAAAATTAGAAACTTTCTTAACAAGGTTAGTCATCATAACACAAAATTATGACTTTTATATCAATTTTTTCTGGATTTAATAATCCTCTTGTTCTGACAAAAGAGACTGGGTTTATAGTTTTAATTTTCAGAAATACTTCAAAGACAAAATCAGCCCATATTGTCAATGAGGGTGGACAGTAAATCACTCTGTGTCACTCCTATTCAATCCTCTGACAAAATTAGATTAATACTGCAACCATTTACTAAATGATTATTTAGTGCCAGTTTCTCAGGTAAGCACTTAAAATAATTATCTCTCCTAAAAAAAATTCATGGTATCCTATGAGGTCTATATTATTGCTCTCCCTTTGCAGTTGAGAACTATCAGACCTGAAAACTGGTATAGGATCTACTAGTGATGATTTCACAGTAAATAGAGGAACTCTGCTTCCCAAATTCAGGTGTCTGTGATTGCAAAGACTGTGCTGTTAAAAATTTTACTATAGTCACCAAATATCTTAATAGGTTTATTAAAATTGCAAATTCTTAGCAAGATTTTATTCGTGTGTGTGTGTGTGCGCACACACACACACACACACGCACATATTTTAATGGTAGATTAGTCTCTATTTCACCTGAGAAAAATAATCTGTTAAGCAAAATCTCAGAAATGTTTTAATTGAAAAATTATTCAGTAAAACTTGGCCTACAAGTAAAGCAATGAAATAAAAATGCTACACTAAGCAAATGAAGTTAGTACTCTTTTAAGTGTGGATAAGTTGCTTAGGGGAACAAAAGAATGCTTAGAATTAGATCCTTCCAAATGTAAGAAATCCATATATAATTAAGGTAAGTTTTGGAAGAGTATAGAAATATATATTTATTTGATAGTGTTGAATAGTTTTTATAAACACAGTTTTTAAGTGTTTAAAAAACACAATTTGTATTCATATGTGAGATATATCATAACTAATTTTAAGTAGATATACCTTTTGAATAAGAAGAAAATACAGGGGGATAACTTTTAGGTTTCAGTATGGAGAAAACCTTTTTAAGAATAAAATCGATTGAGGGCTCTCTGGGTGGCTCAGTGGGTTAAGTGTCTGCCTTTGGCTCAGGTCATGATCCTGGGTTCCTGGGATCAAGCTCTGTATCAGGCTTCCCGCTCAGTGGGGAGCCTGTTTCTCCTCTCCCTCTCCTCCTCCCCGGGCTCATGCTCTCTCTTTCTCAATTAAATAAATAAAATCTTAAAGAAAAAGGAAAAAAAAAGTATCACCTACTATAGAGTCTGAATTCTAGAAAAGTCCTCCTTCATTCTCTTTTTTTGTGTGTACCTATTTTTTCATTAAAAAAAAAGAGAATAAAACTGATTGAAATTGTTTTTACATAAAATGAAAAAGATATATAAGAATAGATTTTACTCAAGTGGTTGTGTTAGGAAATGTGTTAGTGCATTAACAATCAAAAGAATACAAAATAAAATTATGTCCCAAATTTAGATGTGAAGGACTAGCAAGAGATGGAGAAATAAAAAACATTGGTATCAGAAAAAAGTTGGTGAGAGATTAAAATGATATACTATTCTTGAACACAGTTTGATAATATATACCAATATCCTCAAATTTATTTGCCTTGGGCAAACCAGAAGGTTATTATTATTATTATTATTGACATTTAAAAATTTATATCTGAGAGTTATTATAATATTATTTATAAGGGAAAAGAAATACAGAACTTAGATGTCTCAAAATAAGTTTAGATAAAAAATAAATGATTATAACTCTAGATAAAGTACTACTGTTCATCTACTAAAATTCACATTGAAGAATATTTAGTTATGGAAAGCTTTTGGTCATATTTTGTAGCAACAACTGCAACAACAAAATGTAGGGTATAAATCTTTGTAAGTAATTTTTATTTTGTAAAGAAATAGATATTAATGTTAAAGAAAATATGCATGTTATTAAAAAATAATCTATCAAGAGTGATTTTTATTTTATTTTTATTTTTTAAAAGATTTTATTTATTTATTTATTTGAGAGAGGGAGAAAGAGCATGAGCAGAGGTGGGGCAGTGGAGGGGCAGAGTGAGAGGCAGAAGCAGACTCCCTGATGGGCAGGGAGCCTGACATGGGGCTTGATCCATAACTAACTGAGCCACCCAGCCACCCCAGTGATTTTTATTTTCTCATTATAATTTAACATTTTTCCTGTTCTGTATTCATCACATTTTATAATCTATACATGCATGGGGATTATTGAAAATATTTAGCAAACAATATGGCAGGGGGCAGACTAACCAGGTTAATAATACCACCAATAAGAGGGGCACTGCTATAAATCAACACCAGTATTGCCATACTCTGACTGATCTGCTCGGTGTGTGCATTATACATTTCATAAGTGAAAGAAAAAGCAGCCAATTAATCAAGTGAAACAGTGCAAAGGAAGATACATGTGGGGCTGGGACTCGCGAAGAGAAATGTTTAGTTTGATAAGAATAATGACAAAATGTGAAAGATAGATATAAAAAGCAGAATATTTAAAAAAATCAAAAGAAGCCATTTTGGAAACCTAGTAACAGAATCTAAAATAAGCTCTGTAGGGAAAAAGAAAAAAATAAAAACAGAAAGTAGTGGAAATGAATTATAAAATAAATAGTAGATGACTATTTTCCTGAAAACCAAGAAAACAAATTCAACATGCAGCAGAGAGAAAAGAGAAGCCAAATAAGCAAATAAATAAAAGAATCACTCTTCGTTAATAGTGGCACTCTTTTCATAAATAACAAAAAATAGAGAAAAAATAGGTCAATGACTTCATATTTTAAGGAAAACTTATTTTGTATAGAAATTCTATAACTGATTAAATTATAAGAAAATAAGAATATTCTATTCTTTCTATAAATGGAAACCCCAGGTTCTTTCTGAGAAAACATTCTGAGGATTTATCTTAATTGGTAAGTATAAAAAAACAATAGAGCGCCTGGGTGGCTCAGTGGCTTAAAGCCTCTGCCTTCAGCTCAGGTCATGATCCCAGGATCCTGGGATCGAAGCCCACACGGGCTCTCTGCTCCATGGGGAGCCTGCTTCCTCCTCTCTCTCTCCCTCTGCCTGCCCCTCTGCCTACTTGTGATCTCTGTCAAATAAATAAATAAAATCTTTAAAAAAAAGATTATAAAAAACAGTAAAGAAGAAGATATGAGATATAAATGGTGAGAGGTAAATCAATGAAAAGAAATATCAGTGAGGCATCACTTGGTACTAATATGAACAATCATTTACCTTAAAAAAATTCTGTCTTCAAGAAGAACGGATGGATTTCATGTATTATTTCAAAGGAGTTTAAAAGTGAGATTATATTAGGAATATCATAAAGAGGGCATACATATATTCTTTCAAAGGCTGAGATAAGAAAAGAAAATGAGGGAAAGGAGGAAGAGAAGGAGAATGGGAGGGAGGGAAGGATAATCTATCAGAAATTTCAGGAAAAAGCAAACTTGTATAATAAAGCCATGATTAAAAATATGAAATCAGCTAAAATGTAGTATAAATATAAGCAGTTTTTGAAATGTAAGACTAGAGGTTCAAGTGAACCCTGGAATAGAATAGAAATCTTAATATTGTATCTGTAAAGTGGAAATATCCTAGGAAACCAGATGCCTTTGTTCTGAAGAGTAGTTTTCTTATTCATAATGATATCGATGATGTTCATGGGTTTTCAACTTTCAGAATCAAAGGACAAGTAAAGCGTGGACAGTTTAAAATACCAGAATGCAAATGCAATCAGCCTTGAAAATATAAATGTAAGTAAGGGTACAGCTGAAAGAACTAGGAGGTGGAAGAGCAGCATTAAAGAAAGGCTTTTGACGTTAAAATGTTCACTTTATGTTGTGGGAGTCAAAGCTGATGGAAAATGTTGATTCAAGTATATTATCAAAAGTTACATGTAAAAGCAGCAGAAGAGTTAAAATCAGTTGTACAAGAAATGATTTTCAGAAGGGATTGAGTGGAAGCAGAGGTTGAGGAATGTGAAATAAATCTTTACCTTTCTCAACTGGCCATCAATATTTGAATTTGAAAAAGTCATAATATAATACGCTTTGTTTTGCAATCAAAGGTGAAACTTTAACAATTAAAGTGTTTCTCTGAAAAATGGGACTGGGAATGAGGTGAGGATGAAGAGTTGCAGCTTTTCATTTTAAGACTTATTAAACATTAATGTTTGTTATGTGTAGAAATTTCATTCATATGGATTTCAAAATGAAATTTTGGATAGAAGCATGAAAGCACTCGATAGGTTTCTTTTGATACTTGACTCGAAGATTTACAATACTTGTACAAACACGGGTGTTTGTGGTTATTTTTTGTTAAATTAAAGCTAATTATTTTATCTTAAAATTAATAGCATTTATTCTTGCCTTCCACTCTTTTGTTACTTTTTAATGTGTAATCACTTAAAATGCCCTCATTCTGACATATTTTAAAATGGGACAAGAGACAAAACACAGAGGAACTCATAGGGTAAAACAATTTAAAATAATATAGTTGTACTAACATACTTTTATCTTTCATATATGTTTCTGTAATATAAAGGCAAAATGAAGTTTATTCAGTTAGTTTGGGACAAAATATTCAGTCTATGAAGGAGCAGTAGCCGTAGCAATAGCAGTAGAAATAGCAGTAGCAATACCAATTAATGTATAACAATATTGTATACAACTACATAGATATATATATATATATATGTATAGTATTTGTCCCTGAAATCAAGTGCTTATCCAAAATAAAAATAAAGAATAGTCAGACACTTCTCTCTAAACATTTAATTGTGAAATGTTTTAAAAGCACTTGCCAGTAATAGTTCTTATTCTGGAAGTTTATTTCTAGGTCCAAATGTCTCTCTCACTCTTCTCAATAGATTTAATAGATTTTGTTTTTGTTTTTGTTAACATACACAGTTTCTGCAATTAAATTACAACTATGAATTGTCAGTATGAAGCAAAATTTCCTAAGAGCATCAGTTAAGTACACGATTGAATTTCAGTATAATGGCAAAAAGAGCCAAATACAAAAATAATCAGCCAAATAAAGGAACAATTAAATGCCATGGCTATAAAAATGCAGGTGCAAAATATAATGCCACAGCTAAGTTGCGTGAAAAAATTGGCTCTTCATTTTAAATTAAATTGATAGTTATTGTTTTTGGTAGAGAGATGAAGATCATTACAGTCTAGGGGAGAAACAAATTTGAGTTATAAATTTTTCCAGTAGGGGCCACCCTAGAGTCTGTTCTCCATAATCACATTTGAAGAAATCTGCAGTGTCTCAAAATAATTATGTCAATTGAAGTACTTTCCCGTAAAGAAATAACTGAAAAAAAAAATGCCTGGTAAGGATGAATGGAAGAAGCAATTATGTACCTGAAATTGGAAACCTGATACAAATCATTTTTCATTATATTATTATAAAATCTGAAGTCCCTATTATATAAACACAGATTATTATATAATTAGCCAGACTTTTCTTTATTGGTTAACATGATACAGGGAATGTTAGTGCTGAAGATAACAATAACAAAGACTTGCATACATTATGTAGAACTAAATTATTTCTTAAATTCAGTAAAATAGCTGCTTTCAAATATGATTTTTTTTAAGTAGATGACAAAGGACTTATTTACTTTCACATAGTTAGGCTGTATTGCCTGGGGTTTTTTGGACACCATGGAGTATGTATATACTCTCCTAAATAATTAATGGAACAAAATACATGTTAATCTTAGATCATGTTTGATCTGACCTCATAAAATGTGAGAATTGTCCATTGAATAGTCACTTTAGGCACCAGCCAGGAGACAGCATTGTCAGATTAGGTTGATCCAGTGTTATATAGTCTCCTAAAATTGTTTTGAGAGCTAGCTATCCATTTACTTTATAATCATTCACCCTCTCATACACACTAAAAACCTTAATAATTTACAGATAACCTTCCTGCAAATGTTTTTTCTGGTTCTGTATTATTTTCAACAAGTAGAATAGAAATGGCTATAAGCTAGGAGTTCCCATTCTCAACGCCAATACAAATTAAAATAACCTTATCTGATAAAGGGAGAGTTCTTGACCATGCACTTTTAGGTAGGATAAAGTTTGATCCATGGAAAAGATGAGAACAATATAAGATACTAGTTAATAGTTTCTTTCTCCAGCAAGTACAATGTTGTGAAATAAGAAAAATTTCTACTGCATTCAGCAAATATTGCTGGTATATCCTATGCCACAGATCCATGAAACTGCCCATGAAAAATCATCACCGGTACTCTATATATGAATCTATCGACAATAAGTATAAAATTATCTTTTACAGAGAAAGGTTATATTACTATGTGTACATTTTCAAGTGAAGACAATGAAGCATAGGGAAGTAACCTAAGTTGGCAAAGATATAAGGTCAGCAAATGACAAAAATGGCCAGGAAAACTAGCTTTACAATTCTGTGGAAACCCTATACTAGTTTTAAGGTACTTTTGTGAAAAATATTAGAGGCCATTTAAAACATGTAATTTTCCCACTAGTCATGTCATAAACAACCTTAAAATAAATTTTAATTTGCTATTCACATTACTATTTTGACAAAAGACATTATAGTACTTTCTGAAGTTTTAATAATGCTGCAATTTAACAGTTAAGGAAAACAAGCAATCTTACAGTAACAAACCCAGCAGGGAGCAAGGCTTTTTTTCTTAATTATTTTTCTTTTGAAAGTCAGTCGAAGAGAACTGAATTGAGAAAGATATTTTACCAAATTTAATTTTACCAAATTAAATGTAAAATTATGGACACATGTTAAGAAAACATTTTATTTTCTGTGCTGTTATTCAACTGAGCATTTCAAAATTTGAATGATGAATTGGATTTATTTTCCAATTTGTTGCATTATAGTTTGTTGTTGAGTTTCATTTTTGGAATTGTACCTCTTATTTGTGTTGCAGTTTACTTTGTATTTTTAAAATTTTTGACTCATATTTAATAAGCATTCAAATGTAATACATTATTAGATTCTTCCATTTCAATGATTTCAATAGTAAGAATTTCAAGAGTTTTGAAGTGCTAAATTCTCACTGGTTCTTGGGCAATAAAGATTAGGCTCTGATAATCTTTTAAGATTAGTTCAAAAGATACCCTATACCTATTAAACTTATGAATTGTTCCTTGTGACTAGCCATCTGTTAGCCTTATGAATTACCCCTTATGACCAGTCTGAGGAAATAGATAAGAGAAGAAACAGCTTACACTTAGTTTATGGTTGGTTCTTCATGCTACACTGACATCATCTGGAAGCTGAATGCTGTAGCACAAACTCCCATTAAAAATCCCATTGTTCCTGAAGACAATAGAGAGGAAAATTTTTTCCAGTAGACAGTCTTTCACATTGTACATTTGGTTTTTCTCTGACCGGAGGGGGTTATAGCTAAAGGCCCTATACTAATTTTTAGGTAGTGGCCAACACTTTGTCCAGGTGATCAAGAACATGAAAGAAAACAAACTTGAAAGAATGATAATAAGGAGATATGGACAAGTGTAATGTAGTGTAATGTCAGTTGACCTTTTGGAATGGGCACAGCATATGTATATGTATATGAAGGCTTGTAAGAACTACTCATTGCAAGAGAGACTAGAAATAATCAGGACACGATGACCTGTTTGACTGTCATTCAACTTCTTTCCCTAACATTACAATGTTTGTACTATATTTATCAGACTAAAAGACGATGGTAGCAGGCATGGAGGTTGTATGTGTATTTAACAAATCAGGATGTTCTTCCCTAACACTGATACAACTATACCTCACAGAGATCAACCCAAGTTTATGCTATGACAAGTTTATGCTATCACCAGAGACCACCAAGTCACCTAGGAGCAGTTTGCTTGCATTTGACCCTTGAATCATAGTAATTATCCTCAATGGGGAAAAAAAATTCATTCTGAATATCTTTCTTCCTCTAATGCTATGCCAGGCACTTTTTATGGGTGTATAGTATGTATTCATTGTTATGATATCATTAAAAGTCTTGCTTCTGTTGAAGAAAATCAGTTTTCATTAAAGTATTTAAATGGCCTTGCTGGGGCGCCTGGGCAGCTCAGTGGGTTAAGCCTCTGCCTTCGGCTCAGGTCATGATTCCAGGTCCTGGGATCAAGCCCCACATCGGGCTCTCTGCTCAGCGGGGAGCCTGCTTCCCTTCCTCTCTCTCTGCCTGCCTCTCTGCCTACTTGTGATCTCTGTCAAATAAATAAAATCTTAAAAAAAATATTTAAGTGGCCTCACATCCATGAAATTTATTGTTTTTAAGACATATTCCATCATCTAGAAGCAACGGACCTCATAAAATGTGAGAATCGTCTGTTGAATAGTCATTTTAGATACCAGCCAGGAGACAGCACGATAAGTTTGGCATACTGTTCCCCAAGATGATGTATAGACTTTGAAACATGGACCATTTATTGGTTCTATTTCTTTTGTTGTCAGAATTCATAGGACTAGGAATCAAGACATGGATATATATGAAAGAAACCATTACTCTTCATCAAATGTGTTTGCCCATGGTCAAATACACATTATTCCACTTTTGAATGTGTTATTTGCATTAACAGTGAACTAAAGGTGGAAATGACGTGCACTACTTCCAGGCAGAAGTTTTAAGAGTCAGGTTTTCATAGTACTTGTTCATTTTTGCATTATAATCAGTAGTAATTGAGATGATGGCTGCTCCCTCAGCCTGGTTCCCAGAGTGATAGTGACAGAACAAGTTTGATCAACCTGGGGTGTAGTGTAGAACTAGCAAAAAAATAAAACTTTGTCATTTTAGGCCATGAGATTTTTAAGTTCATACCACATTATTATCTGGACCATCCTGCAAAGATTAAAATACACTGTAACAATAATTGACACTTCCAAAAAGAGGGGGGAAAAGATTATATATATAATTTGAAAAATGTTGCCTATGATAATTTTGGAATTGAATCACATACATAATGAACTTTAACTCTAGCAGCCATAAAACAGGATGTTGGTACTCTGTAGTGGTTGCTCTTGGCTAAATTTAAGAAGGTAGTTTAAGAAAGGGATAAGCTCAGAAAAGAGTTAGTATATGAGCAAGAATAAGATGGAGTAGAGTCCAGAAGTCAGGAATTTGGCAGTTCCAGAAGAGAAAATGTGTTTTTTTCCTACCACAGTTGCTAAAAGATAAATCAAGGAAGGCCTTGAACAAAAAATGGAAATTGAAACTAAAGGATCAAATCAAAAGTATGTCACTCACACTGTCAAAATTTCTTGTGTATTAATGTGTCCTAGATTAAAGGTCCAACTAAAAAGGACATGCTGCTAATTAAATCCATTATATAGGACAAAATGAATAGGGAAAGAGATTAAAGATGTAGTCCTCCCACCAAAGCCTGCAAGGACAAATGTATCTGCAATTAAGCCAAGAGAAAAAACAAACAAACAAACAAACAAAAATAAAAAATGGAAAAGGAAGGGAGGGAAAAAGGAAAGAAGGAAGAGTAGAACTAAGAAATTCATTTAGAGGGATGCCTGGGTGGCTCAGTTGGTTAAGCGGCTGCCTTCGGCTCAGGTCATGATCCCAGCATCCTGGGATCCAGTCCCACATTGGGCTCGTTGCTCGGCAGGGAGCCTGCTTCTCCCTCTGCCTCTGCCTGCCACTCTGTCTGCCTGTGCTTGCTCTCTCTCTCTCTCTGACAAATAAATAAATAAATAAATAAATAAATAAATAAATAATAAAGATTAAAAAAAAAAGAAATTCATTTAGAAAAGAACTGGAAATGAACATTGGTACCTGGAACTTCAATAAGATAAATGAGGCCAGTTAAATTTTTGAGTTTCTAGTACCAAAAAAATCCATCAACTTGGTTTAAAGGAAACAGCTTTTGAAACTTAACATAAACCATTGACTGGCAAAGTTCTTCATGCATGTAAGCAGAGCTCTAAAAGAAGGCCTGGAGAAACATGGAAAAAGAACCCCTCTTAGAGCTTATCAGAGGAGTGCATATACCCTGGTTCTTCATGGATGAAGTGTGTGGGAAAGTAACATGTCTTTTTATTAGTTATCTGAATCCAAAAAGCAGTCTACTAGAAATCTAGTGGAGATATTTTTTCTGTATCAGCCTATAATGGAAAGACCATTGCAAATTTCCCTGAAAAGCTAGACTTCGGGCAAGAAACCAAGAATGCATGAAAATTTTGTTACATGTGGAACAGAAGATGAACCAAACATTTGGTTATCAGTAGGGGAGACTACGGTAGTCCCTAGTTGTATCCATCATGTATTTCCAATTTATCTTTTATTTACTTTGTAGGATTACACTTCCCTGAACCCTTAGAAATCATGTGCAACCATGTGATTTGGTTTGGTCACTTCCAGGCATAAGCTTTAAGAATGAGACTCCCATTTACCATAGCTTTATTTTCTACATATACAGTTGCTACATATATTAACTTGACAGAGTAGCTACTCCACCAGTCTGGGTCCCAGAAAGAAATCAGCATGAAAGAGAGCCCTAAACCATTATATGAGCTCCATTCAAGACTATAGTCAGACACAGAGATAGGTTCATTTTATTGGCTAAGGAGCTCAATCCTACAGCTGAACTGAAATAGGGTTGCTTCTGCACAGTGGAGAAGGAGAGTCCTCGCCTGGGACTTAACGATTTTCTGGCAATTCTTTTACCACTTCTGTGTTCAATACCTACTTAACAAGAGATGACATCAACCTGATAAGATCAGGATCACCAAAAACGCAGATCCTTCAACATGAAGGTTTGGGTCACTTCACAAGGTTAAAAACTATGTCCAGCTTATTAAGATTATGTCTGAGGGCAAAAGAAGACATGAAAATAAGGGTATATTTTTAACTTCTAAATATCAACAGTTTAGTTGTTTCCAGTAACAGAAATGAAAAACCATGACAGCTATATATTTTGCTTTCTTGCTGTTTTTGGTATTTATTTGCAAGCATTAATCATTTTCTACTCACCATTTTCCCTTCTACACATATAAATAATGTTGGTCATGGTCAATTTTACAGGGTATTTTTAGGTCACAAACTGTCCAGGTTTTGAATAATGGATAAATTAACATCCCCCAGAGATAGTACAGAGACTGATACACCTTTAATTATCCTACCAGGGCAGAAGTGTTAGCACATCTTCATTTGCATGAAGGATAGTTACATCATGCTAAACAAAAGCAAGTTATCACTGCTGTTATTTTATGGAAGTTTAAATGTGAGTCTCAGCATGCATAAGATTGCTTAGTAACCAAAAATGTGAAGTTTAGTGTTAATTTGCCTATTAATTTGCCTGTTAATTTGCCTAAATTTCCCCTTATACTGTCTCCTCTGTACTTTCAGGGACAGTATAATGAGACTCAATTAGACATATAATGGACAGTGTTATCAGTCTATAAATACTGCCTCTCGGATTCCTACACAGGTGTGAAGTTATGCTTCCAAAACCATAACCCACAACAGCCTCAGACATGAGTATATTATTCCATATTATGTGACACAACTTTCCTCCTTCTGTTCCTCATTCCCTAAGGTTATCACCAACATTTGAGCAACATCATGTTTTTGCTTTGGCTCTTATAACCAGTCCTGCATACCAACACTCTTCCATTTAAACTCTTACTAGCTAAAATAATATCTGTTTTGTTTTGTTTTATTCTGGGACATTAAGCAGTACAAAATTTCCCTTTAAAATCAGGAAGGAGGCAAGGATTTTCTGGTATTACTACTTTTTGTCAATGCTAATTAGAAGTTTTTGCCTAGTATGCAGCAAAAGGTAAAAAGAATAACTAGAAATAAATAAATGTTAGTTATTCAAAGATAATGTGATTATGCAGAAACTGGACAGAATATAGGAAATAGTAACATTTTAACGTAAGAAATGTTAGCAAGTCCTCTGAAAATTAGCTAAATAAAATCAAGTGCAAGTCTAATCAGAAACAAGTTGACTTCTCTAAAATATACAAATAGCAAATATTATAAATTGTGTGAAAAGGAATCTAGTAAGATATTTACCTGAACTTTATGGGGAAAATCATAAAAAAACTTTTTAGAGAATCTAAAGATATATAATTAAATGGTGAATTAGTATCCTATTGCTTTTGTAACAAATCACTGCAAGTTTAGTGGCTTAAAACAACATAAATTCATTCTCTTGCAGTCCTGGAAGTTAAAAGTCAGAAGAAGTTTTACTAGATTAAAAGCAAGGTGTAGCAAAATGATGTTGCTTTTGGGGACTCTGGGGGAGAATCTCTCCCCTGCCTCTCCAGCTTTTCAATGCTGCCCATATTCCTTTTATCAAGGCCAACCCTCAGCAACTGTATCACTTTGACCTCTGCTTCAGTTACCGCTCCCTGTTTCAATCATACAGACCCCTGTGATTACTTTAGGATCATTTTTATAATTGAGGATAAGCTCCCTATCTCAGGATCCTTAACTTATTCACATTTGCAAAGTCTCCTTTGCCATATAAGATAACATATTCACAGGTTCCAGGCATTAGAGCATGGACATCTTCCACTGGTCATTATTTTGCCTGTTACACATGGAGAAAGAGTCTCTGTTTAAAGACTGGAGAAGTCAAGATGCCATATATGCAATTACTTACCAAGAATCAAGACTTTGTATGGTATTAGAACCTGTGCAAAAAATTACTGGAGCAATTGCTCCTAAAATATAGGAAAAATAAAACTACATCCTATATACCATACAAAATCCAATTAAAGAATTAACTGTAGGGGCACCTGGGTGGCTCAGTGGGTTAAGCCTCTGCTTTTGGCCCAGGTCATGATCTCAGGGTCCTGGGATCCAGCCCTGCATTGGGCTCTCTGCTCAGCATGGAGCCTGCTTCCCTCTCTCTCTCTGCTGGCCTCTCTGCCTGCTTGTGCGCTCTCTCGCTCTCTCTCTGTCAAATAAATAAAATCTTAAAAAGAAAAAAAGAACTAACTATAAAGCTTAAAGAAGTAAATATATCTTAGTAAGAATTCCTTAAGCAAGACATAACGGACACATACACACACACACACACATACACACACACACACACCCCATTTAGGAAAAGCTTGATTCATCTGCAGTAAGTGTTGTAACTTCTGTATGTAGGCCATTGCCTTAAATGTTTTAAAAAAGGAAAAACAAGCTAATGACTATAAGAAGATATTTGCATATGTATACATGACAAAAATATAGTAACCAGGAAATATAGAATTCCTCTATATCAATAAGAAACCTCCAGATATTTTTGAAAAGGTAGCCAACATAATCTTCGTACTAGAAATAAAGAATATAATTCTAAATAACTATTGAAACAAAGAGAAAATCAAAACCATCATTACAAATTACTTAGAACTGAAATATATTGAGAATGATATATACATTTTATAAAGTAGGACAAAGTGACACTAAAATAAAGAATAAGAAATTTTATGAATGGGGCACCTGGGTGGCTCAGTGGGTTAAGCCTCTGGCTTCAGCTCAGGTCATGATCTCAGGGTCCTGGGATCGAGCCCCACATCGGGCTCTCTGCTCAGCGGGGAGCTTGCTCCCCCCCCCCACCTGCCTGACTCTGCCTACTTGTGATCTCTGTCTGTCAAATAAATAAATAAAATCTTTAAAAAAAGAAATTTTATGAATAAATCAACTTCCATTTGAGAATGTATATACAAATCACAAAAAAAAAATCTTTAGGAAGGGGGGCATAGAGAACAAATAAAGAATTGAAAAATCAAGAAAAAACAGCTTTATGGATTTCATTACTAAAACCAAACATTGTTTCTATGGAGAAAAATGCAAAGTTCTGATCTAGGTAAAGGAGAAAACAAGCATATAACTTTCTATCAGTAAATGTAAAAATGCAGAAAACATTGATGAATTACCGGGGAAATATAAATTGCTGAAATTGGCTGTAGAATAGTAACTTTTTTATGAATCAGTAAGCTTAGCACAAATAAATAGTAATGATCTACCTTTAAAAATACCAGCAAAAAAAAAAAAATACCAGCAAAGCCTATCATATATAAGAATTCACTGATGAGTAAGACTGCACACAAGTTTCCTCTATTTAATAAAAGTTATCATGCAACAGTGGTAAACATAGAGTTAATGAGACCAGAAACCAATATGATATGAGGCATTGGGATTGGGGAGGATGTCCTTAAGAAAAAGAAAGAATTACAAAATTACGATTAAAGCCTTGAATAGTGTCTGTTCAGTAAAGGTTTCTAAAGCTTACATTTCATTAGCTTCACAGAAAATAACCACTTGTTTACAAGAAACCTAGAGCAACCATCACACATCAAGTAGAGAATCCCATCAAAGTCGAAAACATAAATGAGATGTCCATTAACTACAATCATGTTCAGCATGCTACCAGCTGTTTCAGCCAATGAAGAATAAAAGATAGATTGAAAACAAAAGTTGCATGTATATGGAAATCAAGGGAATGATCACCATTAGTCTCAAAGGTATGTGTGTGTGTCTCTGTCTGAGAGAGATCAAATATATAGAAAACCCACTAGGATCATGAGACAAACCATGAGATATAATGAGAGAAATGACAAGATGGCAAAGTATAAGATAAATAACTACAATTAGTCATTTTTCTGCTATCAATAACCACACAGAAAATAAGGCAGAAAAAAATATTCACAAGAGCAAAACTAACATAAAGTTGTCTATAGTAAATTTAATAATTGTGTAAGGTATATGTGTGTGTTTACAAATTTTTTTCTGTACAAGATACACGAAATTAATTAATATAAGTCAGCCTATGTTGTTGTTTAGAAACATTCAGTGCTATCATTAATTTATGAATTTCAAAATAAATATAATATAAAATCTCAGTAGAATTTTGAATGCAAATCAATAGGGAACATGCAAAATAAATCTGAAAAAATAATAACTCTGAAAAAATACACATTTTGGCACTGGAAGTTTTTTTTTTTAATTTAGGTGAAATCCACATAAGCTGAATTAACCATTTCAAGTGAATGATTCAGCACCATTTACTATGTGTGCAACAACCATCTCTAATTTTAAAACATATTCCCACTCCAAAATAAAACCCCATACCCACTGAACATTTAATTCCCCAAATGCTGTCAACCATCAGTCTGTTTTCTATCTCTTTAAATTTACCTATTATGAATAGTTCATATAAAAGGAATCATACTATGTCTGATATTTTTCTTTTACCTAACATAATGTTTGTGAAGTCTATCCACATTGTATTATGTTTCATTACTTAATTTCTTTTTATGGCTTAATAGTATTTTGTTACGTGTATATATCACAATTCATTCATCTATTCATGTAATGGTAGGTATCTGGGTTGTTTACACTTTTTTGGCTGTTTTGACTATGAACATTCATGTCTATATATTTGTTTGAACTTGTTTTAAGCATATTATTTTTTAAATTGCATACATGATGAAATACACCAAACACAGAGGAAAAAAATAAAAGAGAGTGAAATATAAAAATATAAGAGATGGGTGAAAACATTTATATCACACCTGGATTAATAGCCAAAAAATACAGAGAACTCCAGTAAATCACTAAGATCAATAACTTATGGAAAATTGAGGAGGGGCACCTGGGTTCTCTTAGTCAGTTAAGCATCTGCCTTTGGCTCAGGTCATGATCCCGGGGTCCTGGGATCCAGCCCTGTGTAGTGCTCTCTGCTTAGCAGAGAGTCTGCTTCTCCCTCGCCGTGTGTCCCTTCCCCCAACCCCTCCCCCTGCTCGTGCTCTCTCTCTGAAATACAAAAAATCTTTTTAAGAAAAAAAAAAAAAGAAAGAGAACTGACATATGTTATGAATAGTATCTTCCGTATATATTTTTTAAAGATTTTATTTATTTAGTTGACAGACAGAGATCACAAGTAGGCAGAGAGGCAAGCAGACAGGGAGGAAGGGAAGCAGCTCTCCCACCCCCTTGCTGAACAGAGAGCCCCATGCAGGGCTGACCCCAGGACCCCGGAATCATGACCTGAGCTGGGGCAAAGGCCTTAACCCACTGAGCCACCCAAGTCTCCCTTATATCCTCCTGTTCACAAAGAAGCAATATTTATTTTTTTATTATGTTCAGTTAGCCACCATATAGTAACATCATTAGATTTTTATATAGTCTTCAATGATTCATTAGTAAAAAGCAACATTTTTCACATAATTTTGCCTATTAAAATGTAAGTCATTTTTCACTAGATTATACTTATATAAATACAAAGAGAAAAAATTAGATTGGATATTAATTTGGCTATATATACATTATTTAAACACACACATATAAATACATACATGTATATAATCACATATGTATGTATGTACGTGTTTGAATGATCCTAAGGTTCTATTCCAGATAGTCAAATAGCTCCTCCTTTTGGTGAGGAGAATAGCTATGAATGTGATTATCTATATATTTTTTAACATTACTTGTGTAATGAACTTAACTAATTTATTTTTGCCCTTAGTCATATTTTCAAAATTTATGCACTTAATATGTACAAATTTCTTATGTAAGAATTTCTTATTTAAGTATAAAAGGGAGGTTTTTAAATTATGGTAGTTCCAAATCAGTGCTGACTCGAAAATTCTGAAAGGAAAATAAAATATGAAACAAGTATTTTAAATGTTTCCTTTTCCTCATTAATTTTTTTCCCATAAGTCTTAGATCAGTGAATTTTGCGTAAGAAATCTCTTCCTGTAACCTGGGAGAAGGTGTTTAGAAAAGAGAGAATAAAGGGATTGGGTTTCTGAGTATGTTCTGAACTGCTTAGTTCCATTTTTGAAATAAACCTTATATTTGAATGAGGGGGCCCAGAACAAAATTAAAAGGGACAGTATGGAGAGAGAGAGAGAGAGAGAAATCATTTCTACTGGATAAATGTATAAATGAAGAGATTTACTTCTCTTTGTTCAGATAATCGAGGAGTTAATATCAATGGAATGTGAATCTGTAAGACTAGATTTCATGACTATGACTGGATGTAGGGAAGACTTAGTTTCCAATTTAAGTGATCATAACTGGATTAATCAGTCAAGTCATTGTTGATACAATTTAGTGGTTGATTTGAGCATTTAAAGAAAGAAGAATACAAATAAGAACATGAGTGCAAACAAGTAGTTTGGAATTTGTACTGAGGACTATTGAAAAGGAACTGTCTTATGATAATATTCCTAAATAAAATGGTGGTACAATATTATTTAATCTATAGACCTATTGCATGTTGAGTCCACACCTTTTACTTTTCACATAGAACTAAACTAATGATAATTCACCTTATTTTAAAAAAATTAATATGAATCTAAATACCAATTTGAAAGCTAAAGTTGATTCTGGGCATATATGAAGTATAAAATAAAATTAATTTGCTCCCTTCTGACAAGTATCTTGCTATATTATGTCACAGTTCCATTGTACACTGCACTAAAGGAAATGTCATTAGGAGAGAAAAAAAGGTATCACAATACTTAGAAGTCTTCTGAGTCTAAATGGTATGAGGCCAGCACTGAAGGTCCATACATAACAAATGATAAGATGCTTATGAATTACAGACTCAGTGCACAAGAATATGCTTTGATCAATCCAATCTAATAAACATACAAAAGGCATCTTTGTTTTAGGTATTTACCCTGGTTGCAGATGAGGTTTACAGAATAGGAGGCATTCAGAAAAATTACAATCACTATTAAAACTCCTCATTGATTTTACATCAGTTTTGAATTTAATTTAAGGGCTTCCTCATATGCTAAAATTAAGAAAACTTTCTCATAAAGGAACTTCAAAATCCAATAACATCACCTATTTTATTTAAAATTACAGTTATGAACATCCAAGGAAATTATGTAATCTATGGGTGACTTTTTTTTAACCTAATATTGAGAGGAATATGAAACTTCCCACACATACCTCCTTTTCTATTCACCAATGAAATAACTACCTATTTTTAAGGTAACATAACCCACCAATTAGTCTTGACAAATAATTTATACAGAACACCTGAACACCTGTGCTGAGACATTCAGTAACAAATCATCAGTCAAAGGTTATGATTTTTAAAAATCTAAATAAATACACCTTACTGTTAAAAGAGTGCTCTTTAATTGCAGGGCTTTATGTTTTTCCCTTTAGAATTTTGAAATACGTTTGTGGTGAACCACACTTGTGCCCCTCCACCCTCCCCTGAATAATTGCTATGTTCACTGCCAACATTATAACCATTTTGTGTGTGTGTGTGTGTGTGTGGCTAAAGAACCCATATTTAAATAACACTAAAGAATAAATACTGAGTCTTGCTAAACTTACTTTTTTTTTAATTTTTAAAAAATTTTTAAATTTTTTTTATTTTTTATAAACATATAATGTATTTTTATCCCCATTAAACTTAGTTTTACAATCAAAGATGATGGAAAAATACCGGGTTTTATGTACTCCTCTGCAATTTGCTTGGCTAAAACTATTATGCTTCTTGCATTCTCAAACTTTAAAAAGCAAAACAAAACCTGTTTATAAATAGGTGATTTTAAGGGAAAAATGACCATATAAGCACCAACCTTGACAAACAAGTTGGGAGTATAATCAACACTAACTTCACAGAAATGTTGCGAAAAATAACACTTCCCCAATTCAGTTGCTTGTTAGTTGCTGTTTTCTAACTGATTTTTTTAAAAAAAATAATAGTATCAGTAATATTTTGTAAAACTGCACAAACAGAAGGGTGTTTCTTTCTTTTTATTTTTCTGAGCTTTACTGATCAAAATTCCACATAGAAATCATACTCACGAACACAAGACTTTAAGATGATAGTACAATGATATTATTTTCCCATGTTTTTAATATCTTTCTTTTTTTTCTTAGATTTCTTTTTCTTTTTTTTTTCCATTTTATTTTATTTCTTTTCAGTGTTCCAGCATTCACAACAGAAGAGTGTTTCTAATCAAACGTTTTAGGGAACCAGCTGACCTCTACCCATTCTTTAGTGTACCTGTCATTTCCAAAATAATGTTGACACACTATAACTTAATACTGTTAACCAATAACTCACGTGAGTATCTTTTAATTATTGTTAAAATTTCGGATCCTTAAAGGCAAGCCCAGTGCTACATAAACAGAATCTCCATGGTGAAGACTCTTTTGATTGTTATACATAGTGAAGCTTAAGAAATTCTTTAGTTTTGGGGCATTCAATGAAACATACAGCATGTGGGAAAACAGTTCTTCAAAATTTCTGAAGATTACAAATTGACAGTGACGATGACAAGCTGAGTTATATATATCTTTTATATGATGTCTGAAAACTCCTCACACTAACTGCCTCCAACTCTTTTCCTTTCAGCCACTGAGAATTTAGATCTAGTGTAACAGAAGATTTTGGGGGAGATGGATGGAACGGTTGAGAATTATCAACTTGTCAAAAGTAATTATCTATGCCTTCAGTGATACAATAACAACAAACAAACCTGAAATCACATAATTAAATTAGTAGGTATAGAGACTTTGGGACTCAATAGATGCACTTAAAACTATCATCAGATGCTGCTTACCTTTGGAATGGACTATTTATTTACATGTTATTTTCCACAGATATCAGTCCGTTACATTGAAACAAATTCCTTCCGAAAAATTCATGTATGCTTTTGTGTTTATTAATTTAACATCATATAATTAGAACTGAGCAAAAGATAGCCAATACAAATCATTCGTAATGTTATAATCTGATTACCAATTTTTAGCATACTGCTTCATAGAGTTTTTCGATGTGTGACACTGTTAATCATATATGTGTGTTTGTGCATAGTATGTATCATAGAGTTAAAAAATAAGTTTTGGCCGCCTGGGTGGCTCAGTGGGTTAAGCCTCTGCCTTCCGCTCAGGTCATGATCCCAGAGTCCTGGGATCAAGCGCTGCATCAGGCTCTCTGCTCAGCGGGGAGCCTGCTTCCCTTCCCCTCTCTCTGCCTGCCTCTCTGCCTACCTGTGATCTGTCTGTCAAATAAGTAAATAAAATCTTAAAAAAAAAAACAAACTAAATTTTTAAAATCACACAATGTATCTTAAACTTTGCTGTTTTACTCTATATATTGTAAATGTATTTATATGGAAATGTGATTCTAAAATATCCTATCTGTAATCATATCTCCACACAATTTTTCAAATGACAGCAAAATATCTCTGTTGTTCTCTTTTGTAGATGTTTCATTTTAATTTTGCCTAGCATCCACTATTGGTCATTAAAATGTTTCTTATTTTTGTTTTGCTAAGCAATTCTGAACAAACCAACAATGGAGCTAAATACTCCCATATAAGGCAGATAAAAATAATATTATTGCATTCTATAAATGTTTCTCTTTACAGCTATTCTAAGAAATTTGAATTTGATATTTCAAGCAAATTAAAAAAAAACAACAACTAGAAAAAGCAAGACTGGGCTACATGAAAGTAAATATTATATACAAATAAAAAATACTAAATCTGATTAGTTGAAATTGTATTTCCATGTGTTTAGATTTCTGACGAATAACCAACTATCATTAAAATTCTTTTGCACATAAGCACTATTCATATTCTTTATGCATAATTCAGGGTTCAGTAAAGAGAATTCTATTTTTTAACACTTAATAGTAAAAAGTAAAGTGGAAAGAATTTTGGGCTATACCTTTTTGATTTTTCTTTCCTTGAAATTTCTGATTCATTTTTTTCACCATATTCTCATGTTCAAAACTGTCAATCACATTTTTTTTTTCTTTCTTCAGACTTCTCTTTGGTTTCTCCTTCCTAAAGTCTAGCTTTAATCTGGACAAAATTGCTCTCCAGCCTTGCTGGACGTCTGTGATATATTTGAACCCCATGCCTGGAGATTGTTCAGTCAATATATCAGAAGATGATGTAGCATCTGTTTCATCCTTATGTTAACTTAAAAGCCAAGAAAAGTAAAGAAGGAAGCAATGAATATAAATTACTAAGTCCTTTTTCCTTTTAGAAAGGAAATTAAAACATGTACCACATCATAATATTTGAAATCTTGGTAATGGGAAAACAAATAATTTAAGGGTAGTACACAAATCATTCAAATATGAATCAAATAATTAAAAGTAATATATGCTTTGGAACAAAGCATATAAAGTAATCAAGTCAAACACTTCAGTGACATGTTAGTCATTCTTTTGTCTCAATTGGTGCAGATTATCTGCCTAAAATAAGAATTATCTTCTTGAATTTGACCTGAGTGTCTTTGGTTAGGGGAAAATTATTAAGCTAGTTGTACTTTGTACTCCTTTGCAAATCTTTTTTTTGGATTTTGAAATCATTTGTCACCTTTTTAATTTTTGTATGACCACTCCCCAAGCACTATCATTTTTTTTTAAAGTGTTACAAGTGGCCAGTGGACAACTTTAAAAGATATGAAAAAGAACTAAGAGAGAATATAAAGTCTCACCCAATATCTCCTTGAGGAACAATCTTTACCAATATATCGATAACACACATATATACGCATTACACAAACACATGTCACACAATATGGAACCATGGATGATCTTTTTAATCTTTGGTCTTTCAGTAGGTTGTGGAAGAACCTCAATTTTGATAAGTATGAATGAGCATCACCCTTTTCAGTCTAATATAATTTGTTTTATATTAGATCATTATATAAATAAATAGTTCTCAAATTAGAATGACAATAGCCTGCATCTACTGACTCCTTATGATGTGCCAGGTTGTTTTCCAAGGGCTTTTCCAGTATTCAGTCATTTAAATGATGGATATTTATGCTGTTTTCATTCTTTTTTATTGAAATCAAGGAAAGGTTGATATACCTCTATATATGCTTTTGAACATTTTCTTGATTATAACTTTGAACACATTTATAGGAAGTCAAATGGTATTTCTGATCTCCACAATAGCTCTATTAATTTATATTTCTATCCAAGTGATAAGCACTTCAGAGAATCCATTATTCATCTATCTTTATTGCTATTGAGATTTAGTATATTTTTGTATGGTTATTTTCTGTTTCTTCTTTTTCCTCAGATTATATTATTTTCACATATTATTCTTGGGTAATTCATTGATCTTTTCTTACTCTTTTTTTCTAAGAGTTCTTTTTATTGTGAACGTTTTGGGGGCCTGGCTCTTTTTTTTTTTCACAGTAATACTTGTATAATGTTTAAAATGTCATATGGTGTCAGGTGGCAGAGTGTCTCAGTAGATTAAGTGTCGGATTCCTGGTTTCAGCTCAGGTTGTAATCTCGTGGGCTGTAATATCACAGGTCATGGGATCAAGTCCCAGGTCGTTCTCTGTGCTCAGCAGGGAATCTTTTTAAATATTCTCTCCCTCCACCCTTCCCCCCACTCTTCTCTCTCAAATAAATAAATAAATCTTTTTTTTTTTTTAAGCTGAAATTTCATACCGTGCTACCATTTCTCTGCTTGCCTCTTCTGAGTGGCTGTTTAATTCCCCCAAATGACTATTTTCAGAAAATTGACTGGTTTGCATTCCTTTTAATCATCATATTGAAATCAAAAGTTTGTGTGTTTAATGATATGTTGGTATGTATTGATAGTGTCATCATATGTTGATTTCCTATTGGAAAAGATAAAACTATTACTTTCTTACTTCCCCCATCAGTTCCCCCCACAAAAATATATCACCTTGCCTTAATTTCTGTTTATCTCTTTTTTGTGGTTGCTGTCTTTACTGCATTACATATCTTTCTATAATTTATTTAATATTATTCTGTAAGTATCTTCTTAATTTTAATGTGATACTTTCTCCAATAGCCTCTGAAAATAATTTAAGGAAGATAAAATTTTTGTGACAAAATGTATGCAACAATGTTTTTATTTAACCCATGTACTTGATTGACACCTGAACTAGATATGGAATTCTTTATAGAAATCATTTTTAAAAAAATTTATTTTCCTTCAGAATATTCCTGTATTTACTTCTAACTTCCAGTAATTTATTTATTAAGTCTGATTTGCATTCTAATTTCTAATTTTTAACTGATATATTTTAACATATATTTAACTATTTTCTTTCCTCTGCAAATACCCTTTTTTTCTGGTAGGGTGTAATGTCATAAAGTGGTGGATATTTACATTTATTCATTTTCTGGAATGACTATACACCATTTGAATACAATCATATTTAATTTCTATTATAGTCATTATTAAATATTGAAGGATATTTTTAAAAATTTAACTTCAGTCACTACTAATTTTAAGTTATTCTTTCTTGTCTATGAATATTCCTTTGCTATGGAATCATATTACTTCCAAGACAAAATAATACTGTTTCGTTAAGGGTTTGGATCATAATTAAATTTGTCCTGATGAGAACCTGTTAGGTAAGTCTGAGTATTTTATAGTGGCAACAAGACTGTTTTTAATTAGCTATGCACACCTCTTTAAGTTTGCTTTGCAAACATAGTCACACAGTTTTGAACACTAAGGCCACAAAGTTAACTTCTCCCTAGAAGCTTTCCTAAGCTGCCCTGGTTACACCTTTAATAGTGTATATTTGTTATCCCAAGGCTGGGAAAGTGGGGCCAAGAAGCTCTTTCAATGAAATTTTACAAGTAGCACGTTGTAAATATGATTAAATTCACCCTCTTTCTGGGGCCCTTGAAATTTGTTCAGGTTTCTTCTCTCTCAGGAAGTGATTTTATTACCATTAATGAGGTCGGCACTTTCAAAAAACAAACTCGCCCACCTCATACCATAAGAAATAGATCTTTTGAATATCCCTTTCACTATTAAGGAAATTGGATTTTTTTTAAGACTCTTCAAAAAGAAATCACTAGAACCAGATGGTTTCACTGGAGAATTCCACAAAATCTCTTTAAAAAGAATTAACACCAATTTTATATGCCTCTTTCAGATAGTAGAAGAGGAGCGAATACTGTTTGCTTCATTTTTGGAACTTGAAATTACCCACACACCAAAACCCCACAGGCAGTACAAACAAAACAAAACAAAAAGAAAGGGAGGGAGGCAGGGAGGGAAGCTGGGAAGGAGGGTGGGAGGGAGGAAAAGAGGAAAGGAGGAAGGGAAGAGAGAAAGAGAAGAAAGATAAAAGAAAAAAGAAGGAATTAAGAGAGGGGTGAAGAAAGATAGGGAGGAGGAGAGGAAGGAAAGATATCCTTTATGAATACAGACACAAATATTCTTAATAAATAGTAGCAAATAGAATTCGTCAATATAGGGAAAGAATGACACACCAAATGGGGTTTATTCCAAGGATCCAAGGCTAGTCCACTATTTTAAAATCAACCAATACAACCTATTACATCAGCAGGCCAAAAAAACAAAAAATGACATGAACATACAGAATACTTATACAGAATGATACAGAAAAAGCATTTCACAAAATCCAACAGTCATTCTTGATAAAGACTCAGCAAAACAGAAATAGAGGGAAACTTCCTCAACTTTAGTAAGAACATTTACCAAAAAATATACAGCTAATGTTGTACTTAATAATGAAAGGAATAGGAACCATGCTTCCCCCATGTTTGGGTACCCAGACATACATAGATGACCGCTCCTACTATTCATATTTAATATTGTGGCAATAGTTCTAGCCAATGTAATAAGCTAAAAAAAAAAAAAAAAAAAAAAAAAAAAAAAAAAAAAAAAAAAAAAAAAAAAAAAAAAAAAAAAAAAAAAAAAAAAAAAAAAAAAAAAAAAAAAAAAGAAAAGAAAGGAAAGAAAAAAGAAAAAAAAGGCATATAGAAGAAAAGCAAGGGATAACTGCCCCTATTTGCAAAGGATGTCATTGCAAATGTAGAAAATAACAAAGATTTTACCAAAAATAAAAACAAACCAAAGACTCCTAGAGCTAACAAGTGATTTCACTATGATTACAAGATACAAGGTCAACATACCTCCCCCAAAAAGAAAATAAAATTCTATTTCTGTATACTAGCAACAAACATATAGACTCCAGAATTAGGGCACCTGGGTGGCTCAGTGGGTTAAGGCCTCTGCCTTCAGCTCGGGTCGTGATCCCAGGATCCTGGGATCAAGTCCCACATCGGGCTCTCTGTTCAGTGAGGAGCCTGCTTCCTCCTCTTTCTCTCTGCCTGCCTCTCTGCCTACTTGTGATATCTCTCTCTGTCAAGTAAATAAGTAAAATTAAAAAAAAAAAAGCAAGCCAGAATTTAAAAATATAATACCATTTACAATTACTCAAAACAAAAATACTTATATATGTTTAACAAAAAGTGCATAGTACTTATATGCAGAAAAAATACCAAATGCTGATGAAAGAAATTATACGTATATTAAAATCATTCATATTTAAAATGTAAATTTAAATATATATGTATTTAAATAAGTGGAGACACATAATATGTTTAAAGATTGGAAGACTTGCCATTATAGAGATGTCAATGTTCACCAAATTGAGATGAAGTTTTTATAAAAAATGGGATTTATCAAAATCCCAGCAAGAATTTTCATAGATATCTATAAGAACATTCTTAATTGATATTAAAAGCAAAGGAACTAGAATAACCAAAACAAGTTTGAGAAGAGTAATGTTGAAATATTAAGTCTGGCAGAATTCAAGATTAATTAGATAGCTACAGTACTCCAAAGTGTTTGGTACTGGTGAAAGGGTAGACACCTAGATCAGTGGATTAGAATGGAAAACTCAGGAGAAGATCCACCAGATATTCCCAACTGATTTTTGATAAAGAAGTAAAAGTATTTCAATACGGGAAATAAAGCCTTCCAACAAATATTCCTGGAGCAACTGGACATGTTTGACAAAAAAGAAACAAAGCTCAATCCAAACTTCACACTTTATATAAAAATTAACTCAAAAGGGTTCATGGACTTAAATGTAAAATGTAACACTGTGAAACTTGGGGGAAAAATAGAAGAAAATCTTTGTGAACTAAGGCTAGTCAAAGTATTCCTAAACTTAACATCAAAAACAAGATGCGTAAGAAGAAAAATTGATAAGTTGGACTTCATCAATATTGAAAACTTCTGCTGCCTGAAGGCTCTGTTAAGTGATAAAAATACAGTCTAAAGACTGGGAGAAAACATTTTCAATCAACCATGTATCTGACACAAAATACTAACAACTAGAATATATAAAGAACTCTCAAAAATCAATGCTTAAAATACAGTCATTCCTATTAAAAACATGGGCAAAAGATACACAGATACTTCACTGAAGAATATATGCATATGGCAGAAAGAACCCATGAAAATATGTTCATCTTAGCACTTTTCTTGTGATCAAGAAAATTCATATGAAAACTAAAATGAGATATCGCGCACGTATCAGGGAGACTAAAATTTTTTTAAAAAGGCTGAAAAGTATGTGAGGAAACTGTATTATTCATCTACTGCTTGTGGGAATATAAAATGGTACAACCTGTCTGGAAGATAGGTTGGTGGCTCTTAAAAAAAATGAAACATGCATTCACTTTACAATGCAACAACTGCTCTCCTATGCAGTCATCCCAGAATAATGAAGAGGCTGTACACACAGGTTTATAGAAACTTTATTCTAAATAGCTCCAGACTGAAAACAATGCAAATGTCTTCAAACCAGCGAATGAGTGAACAAACTATGACATACTCATACTGATGGTGCGTCTCTATCACATTCGCGATAATAAAAGGAAATGACAGTAGGACATGCGACACTTGGGTGATCTCTAGAAACTTATACTGTGAGAAAAAGACCATTCTCAAAGGGTTACATACTCTATGATTCCACTTCTACAATATCCTTGAACTCACAAAAGTGTAGAAATGAACCTCTATTGATTCAGAGGTTAAGGTAGGGTGTTGCTAGGTAGGAATATATCCAGTGGCAATATGAGGCATCTTATAGTGATGGGAAATATTCTATATTTCGACTGCATCAATGTCATTATCCAGACATCCAAAACTGCTTGATTATAGTTTTCAAGTAAGTAATGACCCTGATGCAAAAATAATTTACACACATATCAAATATTCAATTTAACTCATTTAATGCAGGAGCCAGTAGGGTGTGCAAATGAGCTCAGATAAAGAAAAAAAGTACACTGATGCACACATTCACAATCAGGAATCCTGAAATTAATTTGATAATGGAGGCACAACTGGTTAATATTGAATTATAATATAATATTTGATGTCAACTTTTCTAAAAGTGGAAAATCAAATGTACCTTTATGAAATAACATCAGTTGTATTTTCATGACAAAAATCTGTATTGTGATTGACAAGGAACAGTTTTCTAAAATTAAGTTATCTCTCTTCAGATTTTTATGAAATAACCTAGATAATCAACAATAATCAAAGATGCATCTTAGAAGCATTTAATTCTCAGAGATTCTGCCAAACACCTCAGAGGGCTTCATTCAAAGGATGTCTTTAACCTGTTTTATGCATTTCTACAACCATAATATTTTTTCTTGAAACAAATTACTTTACTGAAGCAAAATATTTAGTATTTTACTTGATGGGAATTTTATTACAGCTACATTACATGTGCAATTGGGATCATCCCATTCAGTGACCA
>PISX010007874.1:0-85947 GCA_004024625.1 Mellivora capensis
TATATATATATATAAAATATATATTAATTAATATATATTGACTCATTCCTAGTCTCTGTCTCTCCTTCTAAAAAACCATTCAGATATAGGTAGCATTTTCTCATTTTATCTTTCACATCTCTTAATTTTTTTCATTGTGATGGTTAATTTTATGTGTCAATGTGACTATGCTAAGGTGCCTATTTGTTTTGTTAAACAGCAGTCTAGATGTTACTAAGGTATTTTTCAGATGTGATCATATCCAGATTTGGGGAGAGCAAAGATTCTTGTGTTGCCCCTGCTAACTCTTCATCACAGTTTGATTCTTCAGAGGAATGGGTTATTTTTCTCTTGAAGACTTGTGATTCTTAAGTTGTTAGAATTTCTCTGCAAAGTTTGCTTCTCCTAAATTCTTAGGAGTTTCTGTGGTTCTCAGCTAAATGTGGTCTCATCCTTGGACCTCCCTGACCAGTGGCTCTGTGTAATGTTTTTTATTCCCCACCACTCCTCACCCTACTATGTAGATTAACTTTCTTCATTACAAGATTTCAGAGAGTACTTTTTGTTTTATTTTTTATTTATATTTATATATTTTTATTTATATTTTTATTTTATTTTTATTTTATATGACTTTTTATATTTATATGACTTATCTGAGTTTGTAATTATACTTTCATTAGTATGATTATTTGACAAAATTCTGTCACTGCCTCACCCTGAATAGACTCTTACCTCCATGAGAACAGGGAATATATATGTTTTGGGTTCACAATTTAATCCCTAGCACTTGGCACAATGCCAGATACATAGTAGTCTTCCACTTAAATTAAATGTTTATTTGTAGAACAAATGAATGAGCAAGTAAATACACCCTTTTATTCTGTTAACTTTGAAAATTTCTCCTGGATGTATCTCATTCAGATATTGAATGGATCAGATTTGTTGAAACTGTTTTTTATTCTTTTCTGTGTCTGCTATTATTGGTGCTACTATGGTTAAAGCATTAAAATACCTGAAACATCCAAATACAGATACATTACTAATTATGGAGTTTCTGAGTTTTTGAAATTTTTAATTTGGAGTCATGTAAAAACATCAAAAGTTGCCTTTTATATAAGTCTACAAAGTATATGAGTTTCTCCAATAGAATAATTGAAAACGCTCCTCTGCATGAAGAAATGTTAGATTAAAGTGAATGCCGATGATTGCATTGAGTGGTTGCACACTGGAATGAGATTCCTAATTCATGATTTTAGAAATCTTGATCTTTATTTCAAGTTAGAAGACTGTAGTCCAGGACATTCTTAAAGCTCAGGTGAGATGTTTGGTGCCAGGAAGGTTTTGAGGTTTAGAAAAGCAGCATGAGAAGTTTCCACTTTTTGTAACAAAACATTATGAGACTGTTAATTTTAAAATTTAAATGAAACTTCTGGTAACTCTCTCTGGCATCCTTCAAAATCCCTGTGTACAAAGAGAGTAGTTAAGGGATATAAATTTAGATACCAAATTCTGAAATCAAAGAAGGATACTCCTTGCTACATTACTGGTTGTTGACCTCCTATATGGGCTTCAGCTTCACATGGATAAGGGTGTGTGTGTGTGTGTGTGTGTGTGCATGCACATGTGCACCTGTGTGTGAAAAAGAGAAAGAGAGTGAGAGAGTATTCTGACATTTTAATCAGCTAGCTTTTATTTTTTAATTTTTTAAATATTTTCATTTTTTATTTTGAGAGAGAGAGAGAGAAAGCACAAGTCAGGGGATGGGCAGAGAGAGAGAGAATCTCAAGCAGACTCCCTGATCAGCATGGAACCCAACATGAGGCACGATCTTATGATCCTGAGATCATGACCTGAGCTGAAATCAAGAGTCGGGCACTTAATTGACTGAGCCATCCAGCCCCCCCAGTGAGCTAGCTTTTGGTGGTAGTAGTCTTTTTTGATTGTTTGGCTATCCCTTCTGAAGAACAGGCATCCTTGTCAAGTTAGTGGTTCAATAACTCAGTTGTTTAATATTTTGACACAACTTTGGATGGAAGGATAAATGAGTGAGAAAGGAACTGCATGCATGGATCTGGTTTAATCAATCTCTACATGGTTTCTGAACACTGAAATGAATTTCTTAAATATTTGAGCTTTGACATTAAAAATAACCAGATCTGTAGGCCTTTATTATATTGTCTCACTTAAAGGGAACTTGAATTAATTTTCATTTTATAACTGGCATAGTCCATAGATTTACTATAAGTACAAAGCAAAACTTTTCATCAGAAGTATAATCTAATTATTGAAAATTTAATAGTTGGCAATTACAAATGGCCAGTAAATCTTTTTTTTTCCTTTCCTTTTTTAAAAAAATTTCAGCCTCATAAATAGTCATCTGGCATTAAATATTTGTGATCTAGGCCAGTAACCTTTTTCAATCCCACAGGACCTTTTTTAATTAAACTATATCTTTGTCCCATGTCTGTAATCCTCTCACTGACATTTTATATACAAGACACCTTGCTGAAAAAAGGTCAAGCAGTACAGTTATAAATGGAAAAGAGATTAGAAGAATTCTCAAGCCATGGTGTGATCTAACAGTGAGTTAAATATGGAGCAGTACTTAGTAGACATGCTCAGTAGACAAGGAGGAATCCTCTGGGTAGGTTTTAGTGTTCGGAGCACAAAACAAATGAAAATTATTTTTATGACAAAATGAAAATTACACATTTTTTCCATAGTCTTCCATAGTTATTGTGAAAGATCATGAGGCTTTGAAAGCCATAAGATGTTCAGGAAAACAATTGTGAAATACAACCATGGTGTTTGTGTACCTCTTGCCTACAAAGACACTTTCATTGCTCTGTAAACCTTGCAAATGTCAGTCTTGTGTTAAGGTTAATTAACTCTAGAAGTAAAAGAAACATGTTGAAACTTATATGCACCAATGAAGAGTAAGAAAGGAATGAAAAACCTAAGTAAGGAAGAGGGAGAGAGCAAATGCCATGTTACTGAAAAATCTATTTTGGTAGGTATATATCGAAAAAGAAACTATGTGTTTGGAAGGTAAATACATTCACAAAAGAAGTGACTTACATTATTTTCACCAGAACATTAAGCAGAAATTGAAAACGGATTTTTCTCCCCTTAATATTCTCCAGCTGGCATGTTATGACTAAAACTTGCTGAATCCATGCCACACTGTGATGCATTTAATGGTGTACATGGGTACAACTAAACAATACATTACTTGTAATGTCTGAAATAACCTAGTAAAGCATGGTACTCAAGTGTTGAAATACCACTCTCCATTTCTCAGAGGTTGCTTAGTTATACCCAAGAGGCCAACCTTCTCTGAAAAGCTGTTACTGCTAATTTCTGTCACTTTTATATAGTCCAGTGATAAAAGGGTATATACTTTCATTCCCATGTCATCAAAATGGTGTTATTTAGATGTTAATGCTTGAGGCATAGTAGTTGACACGGAACCTTTAATCATTGGACTTATGCTTTTAGGGTCTTCGTTTATAAATGGTCCACTTGGTTGCAAATATCCCTTAATTTTTAAAAAAGAAAAGAAGATTAAAATAAAATAAAATAGAAGCAGAACTTTAACTTTGACTTGAGCTAAATCTCTTTTGGTGTCTTCCCAGGCTTTGGGTTTCTGGACAGAATCTTTGTCAGTGCTAAATGGAAAGGTTACTGTGTGCAGTTCCTTCAGCTATTATAAGACTTCTGGCAGTGACTGAACTGTCAGGTTCCAGCAGGCCAGTCCCTGTTCAAAGTAACCGGATGCTGTGTTTGAGAAATGTGATAGTTGACAGGCTGACATTATGATTCTTGTGACCCAGCTTGGAACCTAAGCTTTGAATCAGCTATCAATCCAAACAATAAGAACAGTCTCTAGACATAAAAACCTGTTTGTACATTTGTTTAATAGAAAAATATTTTCACTTAGTAAGGCTAGTTATGCTTTTAAAAATCAGTCAACTAAAACAAGTTCATTGAGTCCTGATAATTTTCAACATGTTCTCTTGGAATCAGCTTTTTTTCTTTGAAAATGACTTGTTCGTCTAGATAAAATTTTAGATTCAGACCATTTGAAAAGATAGAAAAATTCAGTTAATCAGGTAGTTGCTTTTTCTAAATAAAAACTTTCAATTAACTGAACTGACAGGAATGACTATTTTGCCACTGGTTATGTTGAGCATTGGTATGTAAAATGTATTGAATTTTTGTCTGAGTTTTTGCAAAATGACCAAGCCCGGTCAAGACAAATTGGTCATTTGATAAATGATACTTTTTACCTTGTTTCCTTAGTAGAGTAGCCTGTCAAATAGTCAGAAACAAATTTACTGTGGGATATATTATGAAAAATAATCTATTGAATTATATTCTGTACAAAGCATTTGTCAATAGCTCTATTATTGTTGTTGTTACTATCATTGGTGTGTTCAAGTTCAGGAAACTAAGATAAAGGGATGTTATATAATATGCCAAGGATCATAAAAGTAGTAAGTTGGTTTATCTCTAACTTCATGTTTTCCCAGTACTATCAATACTTTCTTCCATTTATTAATCTGTCTGCAGTGTCATCAGGAATAGTGATATTTTTCCCTTTTTTATCATATTGCCCAGATTCAATAGACAAGTATTTAATTTTATTTGGTCTATAGACCAAAGAAATAAACAACTAAGAATATCAAATAATGGCATATGTTAAAACTATATCCAAGGAGTTTTGTTTAAAAAGAAAAGCACATAAATTTTATCCTAAGGAACATATATATATATATATACACACATATATATATATATGTGTGTATATATATATATATAATAAACAGCATTTAAAAATGGAAATATGGAATATATGGCTTATGATTTATTTTTGAGGTTTTTCTCTTTTTTCCTGCTTCTTAAAAGCTGTAATTTTCCATGACTCTGCAGATATTCAGAAATATATGTTCACTACTAGAAAAAGAACAAAATGTTTGTGATATGGTAAATATACTAGAAATTTGCTAGATGGTACTGTAACATATATTTATAATATTCTACTAAAAGTGTTGTTTGAGTAGGAAAGTTTCTTGCAATTAGAAATACATCGATAACTGATATTTGGAGTCTTCTTATGATATAGGCATTATTTTTTTAAACAAAATTATGTTACATCCTTAGCCCCTAACTAGATTTCAATCTCCATTTTGATTAAATTTGTGCTATATTTAACAAATTAGCTTTTTATATGTATAGAATATTTTACCATTTAGACCAGGATCAACAGGCCACTACACAATAGCAAAGATTAATCTACAATACTATTTCTTGGAATACAGACAATTTTTTTCAGTCATTCTAGTAAACGCTGAATATAGTTCAAAATCAGATGATTTAATTTTAGGTGTGCTAATTCAGAACAAAGCAAAATTACTTTAAAAGGTTCAATAGGGCATCTGTGTGGCTCAGTTGTTAAGTGTCTGCCTTTGGCTTAGGTCATGACCCCAGGGTGCTGGAATCAAGCCCCACATCAGGCTTCCTGCTCCACAAGAAGCCTGCTTCTTCCTTTCCCACTCCCCCTGCTTGTGTTCCCTCTTTTGCTGTGTGTGTCTCTCTCTGTTGAATAAATAAATAAAATCTTAAAAAAGAATAAAAGGTTCAATAATCTGAAATGCAAAACTATCCATTATATACAACCCTTTCTTCTCTTAAATAAATAAATAAATAAATAAAAATTAAGTAAATTAAAAGCAACAGAAAAAGAAATATTTATTTTTTTAAACCAAAAATCTCTTTAACATCAACAAAGTATTGTCTGTACTATGGCTATTAATCTTAATCATGTGTTTGTTCTGTCTAGCCCACATTCTAGGCAGTGTCCTACAAAATCAAGTTATAATCATAGTGAAGTAGTAGCAATATATAAGGGAAAAATGGGTGACTATGTATGTTAACATTAGCTAACTTGACACTGCAGATATCATAATTATAGTATCTTTTGAACTTCAACGCAGTAGGGATCTATATGAGCTTGAACATAAAAAGAAATAAAAACAATGTATTCCTTTTTCCTGAGCCTGAAGTTCTCAGGGTCAACCCTTTGAAAAGATTCTCAAACCACATATAATGAAAACAACAACAAGATATACCAGAAGATTAAGTAAAATATTAATTAAATTTTGATACCTGTTTACCTTGGAAAAAAGATATAGTCTCTAAATTGTCTACCATATCTTATCTCACAAAAATATATTCGTGATACAATAATATAAAACAATATGTATTGAGTTAATAAGCAATGTAGTACTTTATAGTTGAACTGATTGGGATGACGTCACACACGTAAATACTAAGATCATGTTGTAGAATTCCCAAAACTATTCAAACCTGCTTAGCATGAGACAGAAATTTCCACACATGAGAAATTTAAATTGCTATTCCAGAATTGTTGTATGGCAAACTAGATATACTAGTTTTTTTTTTTTTACTGAGAATAATTAGAAAAACTAGATAATTTTTTAAATCTGTTTGAAGTCATTGGAAAGTTCACAAAGCAGCAACAAAGGTTTTGAGGGGCACAGAGATGAGTCTGACATTTGACTTTTCTTTTTCCTTCAAAGCTTTATGCCAATTCCCAAATAGCTAAGAAGCTGAGCAAAGCTTACAGAAGACTTAAAGTTATAGAGAGACAAAAACTGATATACAGATCCTAAGAAGAAAGAGGGTAATTACTCCAGGAATTTAACTGAGACCACTGAAGGGTTAACCTCATTGCAGACTCTTCAAAAATAGCCTTCAAATGTGAAATTGAGATAGAGACATGACAGAAGAAAAACCCAAGGAATTAGCACCTGCAAACCAACACTAAAGGAAATACTAAAAGGGTTGAGCAGGAGTGGGCAGAAAATTAAAAATCACAAATGGAAACAAGTAAATTCAATAAAGAATGAAGAACAAGGGAGAGTATAAGTATGTGGTTAAGTGACAATGTATAGTGAATATACAAAATAATATTAATATCTTGTGGGATTCTAAATACATGTATAATTAAAATATTGGGGACTATGCATTTATCAAACTCATAGGACTTTTCAACACAAAGACCAAGACTTTAATGAATGCAGTTTTAAAAATCAGTTAGGATATTGTGGACCTTGGAATGGAATGCAGACTGTGACAAAAGAATCTGTGTTACAGATGTATGACAACTTTGTAGAAAGGAATGGGGGGGAAATTTACCTAACTTAGGAAATGAGTAGACACTATGAGACTAAGGACTAAAAGAACTATAATTACACTGTACTGTAATTAATATAGTTGTTTTCCATGGGGATACAGGTTAACAATACTCATACCACTATACATGTATACTGGGATTGAGCAAATAAAATAAGCAAATACATAATGGATAGTGGGAACAAGGTTTCTTACTACTAGAGTGAGAGGGTATAGATAAGTTAAGGAGAGGCGGCTAGAATGAACCATATGGTGCTGGATGAAAGTAAGAGACTTCAGTACAAACTCATGTTTACCTTAATATAGTTATAGAAGATTAAATGTATAAATAATTATAGACATATATGTGTATGTGTGTGTATACATATACACACACACACACATACAGGTTAGTACACCATGTAGATTTCCTAGAATTGCCTGCTGAGAGAAACAAAATCCTCAGTAGCAACAGGCATACTTAAGATATAGGTCTTGGGGTGCCTGGGTGGCTAGGTGGGTTGAGGCCTCTGCCTTCAGCTCAGGTCCTAGTATGGAGTCCCGCATCGGGCTCTCTGCTCGGCGGGGAGCCTGCTTCCCTTCCTCTCTCTCTGCCTGCCTCTCGGCCTACTTGTGATCTCTGTCTGTCAAATAAGCAAATAAATCTTAAAAAAAAAAAAAAAAAAAGATCTAGGTCTTGATACTTAATACCACTTTCCAATAAAAGCAAGTAGGAATCCTTGAATAAATGACTGTTTCTAGATTGGGACAGGGAATATACAAGAGCCTGGATTATTTTGTAGAGCCAGAAAGTAAGGGAAAAAAATATTAGTTAAAAAAATAATGGGGATATGTCAAAGGAACACAAAAACCAAACAGAAGAGTTCCCAGTGGCCAAAGCTGGAACAACTTGAGCAATAAAAATAATAAATACTGAGTTATAATTTGAAATATAAAATAAATGCCAATGAGTCCATACTTATGTATGTATGTAAATAAATAGTTGAGTAAATAAGTAAATGGAAGAACAATAGATAAATAGATAAATGGAAGAATTATAAATAATTTATCTAGATGCTCCAACTGTCAAGGAGATGATGCATGACTCCCTACTCCTTAAGAGTAGACTGTGCATAATAACTTAATTCTAAGAAGTACAGAGTTGGGGGCCAGGGGGAAGAGTAAATTTACATTGTAGAAATATGGCAAACATGAGGTTGACATTGTCACTGATAGGTCAGACCCTTGATATGGAATGAGGATGGCATTTTATCTCTGTAATCTTCCTTCCCAAAACTTACCACCTCTGTCTACCCATGAAGGAAACATCAGACAAATCCAAACTGAAGGACATTATGCCAAATACCTGACCTGTACTCAAAATCCTCAAGGTCATCAGAAATAAGGGAAGTCTGAGAAGCTGTCACAGTTTAGAGGAGCCTAAGGAGATACAAGTAAATGTGTTGTGGAACCTGGTGGGACCCTGGAACGCAAAGAGAACATTGAATAAAAACTAAAAGAATCTGAATAAAGTATTGGCATTATTTAACAACAGTGTATCAATATTGGTTAATTAGCTATCACAAAGTAGCATAAGAATATAAGATGGTAACAAAAGGGGAAATAGTTGAATATATGGGAACTCTATTAATATTATTGCAACATTTATATAAAACTATCCAAAATAGAAGTTTATTAACTGTTCAAAAAATATGTAAACTACTAAGCAACACCACAAAAGATGGTGAGGAAGTGGGTAAATAAAGTCAGAGTTTTCTAAGATGTCACCTCATCTCACAAGTGGAAAAAGTATTAATTTATATTAGACATTTGAAAGCTGAGGGTGCATTTGTAATTTCTGGGTTAGCCGTGAAAAGAAAAGTAAAAGACTGTATTAGGTAACACATTAATAAAGGAGAAAGGTAAAAAGTAAAATAATTAAAATAGAGTAACCAAAAGAAGATAGGATTCGAGAAATTAAAGATCATAAAACAGTTTATAAAAATAGAAAACAAATGGGTTCCTGGGTGGCTCAGCTGGTTAAATGACCAACTCCTGATTTTGGCTCAGGTCATGATCTCAGGGTCATGAGATCAAGGCCTTCTTTGGGCTCTACTCACAGAGGAGTCTGCTTCAGATTCTCTCCCTCTCCCTTGGCCCCTTCCCTCATTCGTGCTCTCTCTCTCTCTCTCTTTTTCTGTCTCTCAACTAAGTAAATAAAATCTTTTTGAAAAGTAGAAAACAAAAGTAAGATGGTAGATTTAAACCCAAGTACATTAGTAAGTAATTATTAGAGTTAGTCACATAGAATTGCAGGTCTTCTATCTGTAAAGCTGTCAATTGCATATGATTCAAACTAATGCATTAAAAAATTGAAATAAGTATTCTAATTAGAAAACAAAGATTATCATTTTGTTTTAAAAAATGCAGAAGTATACTACTTGTAAGAGACATACCCTAAACACAAGAATACATGAAGTTTAAAGTAATGGAGTGGAAAAGCTGTGTTCTATGAACAGCAAACCTAAGGAAGTTGGTATAGCTATATTGATATTAGGAAAAGTAGATTTTAAAGTAAGAAGAGTTACTAAAAATAAAAAGGGATATATCCTAGTGTTGTATTCTACTAGGAAAGGATAACAATTCTGAATTTGTATGTACCTAATAATAACTTAAAATATCTAATGGGGAGCCTGGGTGGCTCAGTCGGGTAAGCCTCTGCCTTTGGCTCGGGTCATGATCTCAGGGTCCTGGGATCAAGCCCCACATGGGGCTCTCTGCTCAGCGGAGAGACTGCTTCCCCTCCTCTCTCTGCCTGCCTCTCTGTCTACTTGTGATCTCGGTCTGTCAAATAAATAAATAAAATATTTTTAAAAATAAAAATAAATAAGAACATAAATGAAAACCAGTCAAATCTACAGTCAGGTTAGGAGAAATTCTAAGACCTTCCTCAATAACTGAAAGAATATGTAGATTAAAAACATTAAAAACAATAAACAAACTTCATTATAATGAACATTAAGAGAACACTAACACAACTGCAAAATATTTTTGAGTACATATGAGTTATTTTACAAAATTTACCTTTTTCTAAAACATATCAATTTTCAAACAAAGACTGAAATCACACAGTTAAATAAAATTGAACATCAATTTTTAAAAAAGCAAGTAGAAATAAATCCAAATGTTAATATTATGATATTAAGCAATTATTTCTGGATAACCACTGGATAAAAGAAGAAATCACAGTGAAAGTTAGAAAATATTTTGTAATGGAGTATAAATATCTCCCAAAATTTGTAGGATACATCTGAAATGATAATTTGAATACCAATAAATCTGAGACTTTTTGCAAATTAAGAACTTCAGAAATAATATCTCTTATGAAAATTGACACAGTTTTCATTTACAAATATGTAAATAAAATCCTTTCTCAAAAGAAAGCCTTGGGCTAGGAGTTTTAAGGAGGGAATATTACTAACATTTAAGAAGTAACACCAAATTTACAAAAACCTCTTTCAGAACTTAAAAAAAAAAACACTTTCCAACTCATGTTATAAGCTAAATAACTTTGATATGAAAACTTGACTAAAGCACTGCAAGCACAAATCATTATAGGCTAATCTCTTTCATGAACACAGATACAAAAATTCTGAAGAAATATGCAAACAAAAGAAGCCATATAAAAAGAAATTATATGTGACAACCAAATTGATTTACTCCCAAGATGGAAGTACACACAAACACACACACATATACACACACATATATACATGTCCACAGTTACATATATAATTATTTCAGCCTTTGCAGAAAAAACATTTGCTAATTTTGAACACTCATTCATAATAAAACTCTAAGTTAACTAAGAATAGAAGGGAACTTTCCTAATCTGATAAAGAGACCTCTCATAAACCTTATAATGAACACCAGACTTATCATAAAATATTAAGTTTTCCTTCCGAGTTTCTACCTGAGTAGAGGATGTCTGCTCTCACACCTATATTTAATATTGTATCAGAGTTAATATCTAACAGAGTAAGTCAAGATAAAGAAATAAAACTGATAAAGATTGGAAAGAGAAGAAAATGCTATTATTATTCACTATTACATATTCAAAAGTTTTAATTGTTATGAGAGAATATGACAAAGTCACTATAGTTGATCCTCATTATTTATGAATTCTATATTCATGAATTCTTCTACTTGTTAAAATTGATTTGTGAAACCAAAATCAATACTCATAAAACCTTCATGACCATTTGTGACAAGCACAAAGAGGTGAAAAATTTGAGTCACCCAACATACATGTTTCCAGCTGAAGTCAAATAAGGCGAAATTCTATCTTCTTGTTTCAGCTCTCACACTATAAATGACAGCCCATTTTTATGCCACAATTTTTACACATTTTTGTGTTTATTGTTGGTGATTTTGCTGTTTAAAATGAGCCTCAGTGAGCTCCCACCTAAAGTGTTGTCTTGTGTTCCTATGCTCAAGAAGGCTGTGATCTACCTTACAGAGAAGATACATGTGTTAGATAAACTTCATTCAGTCATGAGTTACAATGCTTACAGTGAATTCAATGTTAATGAATCAACAATATATATTAAATAACATTTCTTTAAGCAGAAACATAAATAAAACAAGGTTATGTGTTAATCAGTTGATGAAAATGTGACCAGAGGCTCACAGAAATCTAACTCTGTATTTCCCAGGGGAGCCATGGTTCAGTATTCACTAATTCAGTGTTCATGGTGATTTTTTTTTTAAAGATTGTATTTATTTATTTGAGAGAGAGACAGGGAGAGAGAGCATGAGAGGGAGAAGGTCAAAGGGAGAAGCAGACTCCCCGTAGAGCCGGGAGCCTCATGTGGAACTCGATCCTGGACCGGATCATGACCTGAGCATGACCTGAGCCGAAGGCAGTTGCTTAACCAACTGAGCCACCCAGGCGCCCATGATTTTATGGAACATAACTACTGTGAGTAATGAGAATTAATTGTATATGCAAGATCTATATACAAACCTTTAGAGTTTTTGTTTTTATCAGGAACAATTAGAAAATAAAAATGTTGAGATATCATATGTAATAGTTTTAAAAATAAGGAAAACTAGGAATTACTCTAGCAGGAGATAAATAAGACTCTACACACAAAAAAGTACAATATAGTATTAGGAGAGATTAAAGGAGCTACATCTTTCCTGTATTCAGCCTCATACAGACACACATCCATAAGATAGATGGAAATAAAATTTCATCCTTGTGTTTTCCTTATTGCCCATAACCTTCAAAGTCAGACTTGTCTGATTTCTGTAGTCAAATATGGTGACAATGTTTCTGACTCAAAGTTAAAGAACTTCCTTGGACAAATAAAAACCCTACTTAGTTTTTAAAAAATTCATTATTCCCAAAGATTCTTTTGGTTGCTGAGGCATTTTAATTTTTAAGATTTCCACATTAAATGCAAAATCTCTTGAGTGTGTGGAATGTGAAGCTACATTTCACTAATACTAGTTAGGGGATATCCTTTTGGAATAGGAGAGGTGCAGAATGGAAAAATTACAGGAAAGGGAGACACATAAAGACCAGTGTTGCATTATAGTGCTTTACAAACCCTGCTCACACTCACAATGTGCTTCCTTTTACTAAAATTTAATGTCACATTTGACAATTAAAACCCTTGTTTTCCTTCTGAACTCTGGGGAGAAATGGGATGCTTTATAAAGGCAAGTTTTCTTAGGGAAAGTCTGCTTTAAAGAACTTGCTTCCTTTTACATGGTCTAAATCTATCTGTTTTCCTCTGTGGCCCTATTTTGACTCCTGAATCAGCTTTACTGCTTACTGAGTCTCTTGACTCACTGCTGTTATGGGTATTATTAATATAAACTTGTTCCTTAGTTGTTTTGGGGTTTTGAACTATTTGAGGCACACATTATGTTATTGACTATAGATTCCACAGCCCCAAAAGAGGAAGTAACATTTTAAAATGCTGTTCTTTGAGGGATGTATGTGTTATAATGTGTAATGTTAAGTTCTAGATGCTGAGGAAACATGCCTACTGGTCATAGTCTTGGAACCTCTCTGTGACTTCAATGTCTGAATGTTAGAAGAAAAACTGAGTCTCTATCAAGCTCAACAATATCATATCCCAGATCAGGAAACTGAGCTTCCTCTACAATAAAAATGTAAAATTATAAATGAAGAATCTAGAATCTTGCCTCGCTGACAATTCTTCAAGTGCAATTTTGTGGTGAATAAGAATCATTCATTTCCCCCTCATCTTTGCCAAGGGAATGTTTCATTGTTCAGCTGAGCTGACAGAACAGATGAAGGCAAAAGAGGCAATACTCAAGAGCACAGTTACTGATAAATAATTACAACAAGGACATTATAATTATTTAATTAAAATCTGTGCACGGGGAGAGATTATGAGTCTTTCAGCTTGCTACCTCATTTAGATGATACTAGTCATTAACCAATTTAGCTGGAGTCAGAGCCTAAATGTCCACATGCTCCACTTTCTCTTCAAAACCTGTGCAGTCAGCAGCCATGGCTGCACGCTCTGTGTCCCACTGCTGAGGAGCACAGGCACACTCCTTAATAGCTCTAGGAGACACTTGCAAGTCTTAACTACCCATAACCATCTCATAAACCTTCTCTGGGATTCTGAAGGTTTTTCCTTTGAAACATAGTGCCCAGAAATTTTGGTGTATTTATTTAAGATTTATTTATTTGGTGGCATTTTATTAAGAATTTTATTAAGTATATACTAAAACTTTGGCTAAAGAATAGAAATCTATAAAATACAGGCTTGATGAAGCTCTCTCTAAAAAGGTTTCTTTTCTTAAATAAATAAAATCTTAAAAAAAAAAAAAAGCGGGGGTGGGGGCGCCTGGGTGGCTTAATGGCTTAAAGCCTCTGCCTTTGGCTCAGGTCATGATTCCAGGGTCCTGGGAACAAGCCCCACATGGGCTCTCTGCTCAGCAAGGATCCTGCTTCCCCCCACCCCCCTGCCTGCCTCTCTGCCTACTTGTGATCTCTCTCTGTCAAATAAATACATAAAATCTTTAAAAATAAAATAAAATAAAATAAAAAATAAAAAAGTTTCTTTTCTGATGTCTTGTAACCAACTGTTTTAAAGGAGGAGGGATTTATCTATATGGCAATCCTACACCATCTACCCCAAAGACAACTCTATAGTAAGACTCCAGGGTAAAAATATTTCAGTCTCCACATAGAAATTAAAGTCCTTGCCCTTCAGGTATTTCTTTTTTTATTTTATACATATGTATAAAAAATTTTATGCATATGTATAAAATCGAAAAAGAAATACCTGAAAAAATATATATATACTCAAAAAATATAATAAAGAAAAGGCAACTACTATATTATACTATACTACTATACTATTACTACAGAGGAGACTGTTGGGACAAAGAAAATAACAGAGAGAAGCACTGATCTTAATTTAATGGGATCTCTCTCTCACACACACATTTTCTCTATTTATTTTGCTTTTACTTTGATAAGTCATTTATTTTACTCTGCTGTGGCCCAGTTCTGCAGATTCACCTAGTTTCTAAAAATGTAACATATTACTCTATTTCTGAAATCAGCTTGAAGTAGGACATCTTGACAAATCAATACAGTCCCACAGGCTTCAGTACTTAAGAAAAATAAGACAACTTAAATATGGTCAAGTAAAAATTTTAATAAAAATAAAATATATGATTCCTGGTCCCTGGGCTACTTCCTTGAAAGTTTAATATGATATAGCTATCCAAACTAGTGAGCCATCTCTGGGAATTATACAACTAATAACAATTTTTGACATTTTATGCAATCTAAAGAAGCTGTGTAAAAGAGCCTTCTGGTCTTTCAATGCCTCCCTAAAATGCTTATTTTGGAAATACTAAATGATATCAATATGGTAGAACACACAGAAAACCAAATATACAAATACCCTCTTGAAAGAATTCCTTTGCCTAATCCACTTCCTTGGCGTAGAAGATGACTCTTCTACTCAACATAGGAGAAATGAGATCTGGACTAAGTAGAAAAGGACAGACTAGACAACTTTGAGTTAGTTTTATCTGTATTAATAACTACTTACCAATATGTAGGCTCATATTTTTTTCTTATAAATTACTTCTGATTAAAAAAAAAATCCTACTTTCTCTTTTACTTAACTCTTCCTGCTTCTAGGGACCAATCTAATTTCTGTCTCAGGGCTTTAACCATCAATCTTCCCTCTACCTGGAATGTTCCCTTTTTTATGGATCTTTACATTTCTAGCTCCTTTTTGTGTGCTATTAGCTTAAATATCACCTCCTCAGGAGGTCTTCCCTTATGACTCTATTCAAATAGGCAACCATTTGTTACTCTTCATCCTAACACCTACTTTTTTTTTATCTTCATAGTACTCATCAGTATTTTTAATTACCTAAATATTCATTTGATTACTCATATATAGACTGTTTCTCTCTGTAGACTATCAGCTCCATGAAGAGATGTGCCATGTTGGTCTCATCCACTGTTACAGTCCCATTGTCTGGCACAGTGCATGAATGAATGAACTCCCAATCAATTTGGAAGTAATAAATAGAAAGTTTCATTTAAATAACTTTGCTCCTTCTTTTATTTTCCCTTTTTATCTAAGCTGGTTAAATTATTGACTAGTGGTTGAATATGGTTGACAAGTATTGTCTAGATCTTTGTGCATTACCATACAATTTTTACCTTTATTCCTACAACATGTTTTGTTTATTTTAATTTTTTGGTATTTTTCCCTGTTGAATCCCATGCTGTTCATTTTTCACCACTTCTTTAATTGAATAGTATTAAAATTTGAAATCTATCTCATAAAAATATTAAAATATGCTATTTTAAATTTCCTTCATTTTTCTTATCTTTTAAAATCTCATTGGTATCTTGATTTCTATCATTTACAGATATTCCCCCAAAGAAACCCTCAATTCATCCTCTAGCCCAAAATTAACAAGTCAGTCACCATAGAATCAATCCATCCATACTTATGAGATTGCTTCTCTATTAAATTAATGAAACTAAAACAATATTCTAGTAATTAGTCTGTTATTCAGGGTGTTTCACTAGATTTCTTCCTTTGTTAAAGTAGGCATATATCATTTTTTTTCTAATGAAAAACATTAAGGTTTTTCTAAATTGGTTTGTTTGCCTGTTGTATAATAACCTTAAAATTCTACCCTGGGTAAGTTTTTTTTTTTAATCATATATATAAAATACTGAACATGATTTGGACAATATTTTTGTTTATGCTAAATTAAAGTTACATGTCATTCTACCTGAAGCAAAGTATTACCAAGCATTAAAAATGTGGTTGGCCAAATTGTGGCAGTTCAATATGATATATTGTTCCTGGGATTGGAATGAATAAAATAAATTATCTGCAAAAAGATTGTTTGTATCACCAGGTCTGCTACGGTTTTCTTTTCATTTTTATATTATTATAATTTAATTATGAGTATATTAACACTACTCCCTGGCATTTGTTTTCTTTCACTACTACAGTTAAGCTATGGCTCAAACCTCTCAGAACTTTTAAATCATGAAGTTGATTATATACTGTTACTTTCAATACTATGGATATCAAAGTTGTTGCTATCTTTATCATGGAATGAGGAGCAACTGGGCAAGTTGAGACAGCAGAGGAACTTATCCAGTGTCTTATGGGTTGGGTATTATAATGTGACTGTGAAATCTTGTTTGGAGTTTCATCCATTCCTGGAGTGGGTATGAGAGGACTATTAATACATAAGTATACATTATTTTGGAGCCAAATATAAACAGTTTTCCAATTCTCCACTATTTTAAATTTCCCACATATCTCCTAGTGTGAGACATAGATATTTATGTTTGCTTAAGTGTCTTTTTGTAATTTCAATTAAAGGATTAATGAAGATCCCTCCAAAATCACTACAAATAGTAAAACATAAACCTTGCCAGAAAGTCATACATCCCAATTTTATCCTGCATGTATTTCTGTGTTGTTTTATTTTCTTACCTCTGCAGATGGTGATCATCATGAGAAAAGTGATTTTTTTTCTCATTACTTTGGTGTATTTCTGAAGTTTCTACTCTGAGCCTTAGACCTGGTAAGTATTCATTCAACATTTGTGGGGGGAAAATTGTATTAAAACTCCTTCTGTTATGAATGACCAACTTTAAAATGCATAGGATATTACATAATCTGACATTCTTAAGGTAAAAATTCATTAAAGCCATTGAGACTCTATAAAATATCAGGGTATATACCCAAATTTGTTGAGTTTCCAATCTAAACCACTTGTTTAATAGAAAGAGGTTTTCCTCTGAGACAACCTATTCAGAACAGGTACCCATTTCTGAAACAGCACCATTTTGAAAACCTGTGAGGTCAGACTCAATATCATGCAAGAGATTATCTGAACCAGAAAGAAAAAGCTCACATCCTCTTAAAAATCTTTAACAGAAATAAGCAGCAGAAATAGTTGCAAAAAAAAAATGTAGCTAATAACACAATCTCTTACAGATGAGCATTACAGTTTCTGAAATAACACTATAAAGTTTTGCTTCTCAACTTGAGGTTGACTCTTTATTAATGTAACCTCTTGAGGGATGATATTACATCACCTTGTACGTGAGATCTGCACACGGTTGTTAAAGACCTTTAAATCTAATGTTCACTGACCTCTTGAACATTTGCTCTCACTGGTGGTTTCCAGTTTCTTCTATATCAAATGGTGACCTTAACATTCTAACTCATGGATATAACTATTAGAATTGAGCTGACATGATAAATGACTGCTCTTGCCATCCTGGTCATATTTTTATTTTTCAGAGATGCAGTTGATAGTTTGGTCTTTTAAGTTTGCCTTTTATATCTCCTGAATAATGGCCCTTTCATTGTTAATTTGCATCCCCCTACAGAAGAAAAAGAAGTACTCAAATAGTTTCATTAGCAAATATAATCTCTACAATTCATGATTTGATATTATTGATCAGTTTATTTGATTTTTTTTCAAAATTAATTCAGTAACAGTATATACAACCATGTCTACTCATGATTATCTAAAATTCTCTTATCTTCCACATTTGCAAATTTCATCATTTTCCCTATCCTGCCCAGCCCTGCAGTTCTTACAATTATCTAGATATTTTTCAAAGCCTTTATGATTTAGGTGACAAAATTTTCTGTAGCCCTAACTCACTGTAGGTAAGTTTCCACAGTTTATCTCCCCTGTTGATGTTTATCTTCCTCCTACCTGATACTAAATATGTCTGAACCAAAATTTACTCTCTAGGCAGTATCATCACCAAACTGTCCGTCCTTGATTATCATCAATGGCGGAACAGCCCTGTTCCAGCTTGACAACAAATTGAGACTCATCCTTAAGTTATGTCCACATAAATCTGTACAACCTGAAAGATTATTCTTCACTTATCAAGGTTTTAGCATCTCAAATTAATATATAATGTTGAGTCTAGATATCTATCAATTGGCTTAACTGAATTTGTAGCTATCTGATTGCCTAAATAATCTTCATATATAACTACAATATAGTCAGATAAGAATTTTTAAAGTTAATGAGGATTTGTTTAATGGACAATAATATTTAAACACTAAAAGGCTAAGTGCTACAGTCAAAAATTAAACTAAGCTATTTCTTGAATTATTAATTTGTTTCTATTTAGGTGTCCTCCTTAGAACATTTTATAATCCGAAACACTCTATTTTATGATTGTTAAATTTTTACTGAAGGAGTTAAAGCATTTTCTGTCTAATACACCTCCCAAAATAACCTTATCTAACTTGACAAACATAGTCCAATATATATTTAAGCTATTTTGAAAATAATGGAAAAATCTTATTAATAACTGTTTTCTCTTGTGGGGTGTGGTGAATAGTAATTTAGGGCAGATGAGAGCAAAGTAATTTAACATTTCCCTTGTTAGTTCCTTTGACCTACAAGTTTGGAGGTCTCTGCAACATCCTTGAGCTTTTTCCACAGGATAAAGTAATAGTTGCTAAGACTTTGCCAAAAAAAAAATTCTCTGTTTTGCTGTTGGATTCTGTCTCTATCTTGTTCAGGTATTTATTTCTTATATTATTTCTGTCTCCAAGAAGAGAAAAAAAATGTATGTGAATGTGTGTATGCATTGCTTGTATCTATTATATATGGTATGTATAAGTGAGCCTTGAACAACACGGGTTAAAACTCGATATGTCCACTTATATGTGGATGTTTTCAATAAATACAGTACAGTATTATAAATGTATATTCCCTTATGATTTTCTTAATAACATTTTTCTTTTCTCTAGATTACTTCATTATAAGAATATGGTATATAACACATATACAGAATATGTGTCAATTGACTGTTCATGTTATTGGTAAGACTTCTGGTCAGTAGTAGGCTATTAGTAGTTCAGTTTTGGTGAGTCAGATGTTATACATGGATTTTCAAATGTGCTGGTGGACCAGTGCTCATAACTCTGCATTATTCAGCTGTATTATATTATAGGAGAGCATATATCTATATGTTTCTTTCCACATAAATTGTCTCTTGGCTAAAGTTGATATTGCTCAAAGGAATGATGCCCTTTAACTTGATCTTGTATAATGAATCTATGTATCTGATGAGTTAGGAATGTATATTGCCTTTATTTTAAACAGTATGGGCATTGGCTTTAACCCATTTATGGAATCACTTCTTACCATTGTCTTTAATTTCTATCTTGGCTCTTCAACCAGGTGAAAAGAATAAATTCATGCAAGTATATTTTTGAGGAAACCAAGTAAATGACAACTAGAAATTACCTATTGGCATAAATGACTTGATTACGTTTAGGGCTTCTCTGAATCCTTTTATGTTCTGGGTTTGTGGGTAACTGCATATTTTCATAATTAAGAGCAAATGCCAGATCAAACCATTGTCCAGTTAAAAAATATTCAGTGCTGTGAGTCAGCCAGCCTAGAGTGCAATTTTAATTCTACCATTACCTAACTGTGAATTTTCATAATCCCTGAAATTTCCTGGATTTCATTTTCTTTGTAACACAAAGTAGATTAAGTTATCTAAAATTTCCTACTTTCCAAAAGTTTTGTGGTTGCGAAAATTCTAAACAGAATTGAGAAAAAGTAGTTTGACTTCAGTAAATTTCCATTCTCAATTTCATCTTTCCTCCCTCCGGAGGCGCCAGGTGCCCTCATGCTGTCCAAGGCCTCCTCAACACAGAAATTGTCTGCCTGATTCCTAACAAGTTTGAGCTGGGAAAGTCTGAGCCTAACCATTGTCTGCTTTATTTCAAAATAGTGCCGACCTCCAATAAATGCAACCTGAGATGAAAGCAAAATCCTAATATCTTATCTTTTTTTTTTTTTTAATATTTTGTTTATTTATTTGAGAGAGAGAGACAGTGAGAGAGAGCATGAGAGGGGAGAAGGTCAGAGGGAGAAGACTCCCCATGGAGCAGGGAGCCTGATACGGGACTAGATCCCAGGACTCTGGGATCATGACCTGAGCTGAAGGCAGTGGCCCAACCAACTGAGCCACCCAGGCGCCCCTATCTTATCTTTTTTATCATTTTCTACTCCTTTATCTATCTCACCAGCTCAGGATTATTTACAAGAATAATATCTACTAGTATAGAAAACTGCCATTTTCATATATTTCAGTGGCAGTTTTAATTAGTACAGACTTTATACAAAGTAAATTGGTAATAAGCAACAAGAGATTTTTTCATAATCATTGACCCATACATCTAAGACTTTGTTTTCAAGAAATATTAGGAGGGACACATAAAGATATAAATACATCACTATTCCTAGGGAGGTGGGGATAGAATGAAAACAACATAAATAACCAAAATATGACATCTATTAAATAAATTATGAGGACCTCGGTAATAGAATAGTACATGGCCATAAAAATCATGGTTTAAAGAATAATAATATGGCAAAAAGGTGACTGATTAATCAGTATAATTTCTAAATGGGACAGTTCAGGAAAGAATATAAAAATAAACAAAAATATCTGGAGTCCCACTGCTCAAGGCTATTATTGTTTATACATTTGTGAACTTCTCCTATCTCTATTAAAGTATTTCTTTATAATGTGAACAACAGCAAGGTCAAATGAAAAACCTTATTTTAAAGGACTTTTCTTTGCCAGTGGCCACATGTTAAGAGACTGAGATGTGTGTGCGTGTGTGGGTATATGTGTATGCTTTTGTGTGTGTGTGTGTGTGTGTGTGTGTGTGTGTGTGTGTGTGTGTTGAAGCATGAAAACCGGAGATATTGATTCACAGAGAGTGTTTGTGTACATGTAAATATAGAAATCATATAGACACACGGAGCCTTCAACAATATTGCAATTTCTCCCTCTGAGCTGGGTTTTTCAACATCAGCAGATAATTACTTTTAGGAAGGATTTCTCTGTATACTGTAAGATGTTTAGTAGTATCTCTGACCTCTCTCTGATAGATACCACTACTAATTCTCCCCTCATCAATTTATGATGACCAAAAATTGTCACCAGATGTCATCAGATTTCTCTGGGGAAGGCAGTATCATTACTTCTTGAGAACCACTACTCTACAGCTATATTCTCCCAGACTGTGTCTTTTAAGCAGCAAACATGGTATATCATTAGATTGTTTTTAATAGGAAAAGCAGAGGATCCAGATAAGGTCACTGTTGGGAAAAATTGCCACATACTCCTGACTCCTAAGCGCTAATTTGTATTTGTTGTTTAAATGTTCCCAAGTACTAGTACAGTCTCCTAAGGTATGGTTCCCTTGTGCAGCAGCTGGGAGAGGAGAGAGTTCAGAAGCTTCAGATCCCCAGTACTCTCTTTCAGTCTTTAACATATAACATACAGGCATGGTCTCAAACATTGTTTTTATATCTCTATCTTATATCTTGCCAGGCTGCCTCTTCCCTGGTCATTGGCTAGAGAGAGCAGGCTTTACTGGGGCTATTTTTGTCTGCATCCTTTGGCATTTCCAGGTTGTCTGCTAATTCAACTCCAGATCTGGGATATATGAAGTGAAAATATATGTACTTATACAATGTATAGTTTCTTCAAAATCATCTATTTCATTGACATTTTCAAAGTTACTAACATAAGAAGGTACAAAGAAATATTGTGATTTTAATCTTTTACATATCTGCAAATTCTTCACTTTTAATTTGTGCTCTTGTACTTTCCGGAGTTCAAGAAAAAATTTTGGCCCCAGGCCACACTGAAGATCTAGAATATGGTTTTCAAATTGATGTATATTATTGCTTTTTTAGAACAGTATTGTAAGGAAAGATAAAATTACATTTAGGCAGCTCAAGACTGGGACTGCTCATTAATCCCACATGGGTCTTATTTTCATCTCTTCAGAGATGATATATCTATCCTACAGTTTTGCAGTGAAGCTGAAATGAAACAACACAGTTTCTGGCTTTTAGGAGGTGCTTGATACATGCTAAATTTTAGCTGTTGCAGGGAGGAAAAAGTTTTCCTTAACCCTATGAGGGTTCCTGGTCAGGTGTGAAAATTAAACTTAACAAAGACAGATTAAGAGGAAAAAAGCACATAGATATCATCACATGATACAGGAGCTTTCATAAGGAATTGAAGCCCCAAAGACACAGACATGCATTTTTCTGCTGGGTTTTATGGGGAGTGGAGTTAGACGGGAATATGATAGGTAAAAGAGTATGAGGTAATTGTAGTAAACTGGGAGAAATTTAACAAGTTCTTTCATTAAGATTCTTCTTAGTGTCCCTCTGTCTTTGGAGAAAAGGATGCTCCTTTTCTTTGTATATATAAGGGCACTTCTCAGGAGGATTTTATGGCCTATTTCAGGGAAGAGGACAATATGAGTAGGTCAGAGTAACTTTTCTGCATCTGCCATATTCTTAAACTTCTTCACCTTGGTTTATTCAATATACAGAAGTGTCATATTTTGGGGTAGCATGTCCTATACCCCATCACTATAGAATATAACAAATAATTACATTGATGGTGACATTCTTTATCTTTTCAAATTTATTAGTAAAATATTCTAATTTTAACTTATGCTCTCAATAAATTTATTTTGAATACTATGTAATATTTAAATATTAATGTTATGCAGTAAGGAAGTTTCCCAGTAAAATAATTTCTCAAGAAGAGTGCGAGCCAGAGTAAAGAAATTCATGACATTCAGCTTAGTGAGGGGATGTTCATTTTCTTATATGTCCATCCTCCTTTGTGTAAATTGGCCCTATTATGCTCTTGTCATCTTGACACACCCCATGTTTAATCCCCAGCTCTTCATGTTCTCTCCCGTGATCCTGTTCCCTAGGTCCATGCTTTAACAGGCCACATCCACAAGAATTTTCCATATTAAAACCCAAAACAACATGGAATTTGGTGCTTGGTGATCAGTGATGAAATAAGATGTTCAGCTGTATTAAAGAGCCTGAAAACCACTTGACTCAATATTTGTTTTTTCAGTTTAGGTCTTGCCATGCTATCTAATTGTTTGGACACAGAATTTGATTAGAAACAAAACAGACAACACAGACAAGATAATTTACTTTTCAGTGGGAAAAATAAATAGTAAATAAATTGAGGTAAGAATGGGCAAATAAAGTATACAAGGAGGATAGTTGGAGGGTACAAACTGTAAACTTTATCTAAGTATAGCATAACTGCAGAAAAGTGCACCAATTATAAGTGCACAACTTAATGTATTTCACAATGTGAACACATTTATATAACAATCATCAAGATTAAGAAGCAAACCATTAGGAGAGCTCCATAGCCCTTTCCAGGCACTGCCCCCACCTGCTCCAAGAGTAATCCTATTCTACATTCATTCTGAAGCTCTGTAAGACTGGCAAGAGCTCTATGCCATGGCTTTTGGAAGAAGAGACCATTCTATTTGAAATACAACATAAGATAAGATTTTCTCATTTTATGAATGCTATGATGTCTTCTTCTTATATAGAAGCATTAAAATCCCCATCCTCCATTCTCTCAAAAATCTTAAGACTTAAACATTTCATAGCCACTGTGTTAAGTATGTGTGAAGATACAGTTTTAACTAAGTTCCAGGTATTTTATGTAATCACAAAATGACCTAATATAATAAGGACTATTTATAATTATTCCACATTTATTGTTGAGGAAACTGAGGATAAATTTATTGGCCAAAGTCTCAGTTTTAACAAGTGACAAAATTGGGATTAGAGTGCAAATGAATGATTCTAATGTGTAAATTCTTAACCACAAATTTATTCTCACACTCTCATGCAGATACCAGTAATATCTGTGAGATTATCCAAACTCTCCCCTCTATTTTGTCTCAATTGTTTCACATTCAGTGGCTCATTGTGAAAATTGCTTCCATCATTTGGTCCTTTTGAAAGTTAAACGTAGAAGCAAAGATAAAGAAGAAAGCTATCAGAAATGAAGCGCTCAGTAAAATCAAATATTCTGGAAGTTTTCATGAAGACTTGCACTTTAGATAATGGACTACATCCTTGATTTTTAACTCTTGAGATCATATAAAAACTTCCTTTTAGATACGGTATTTGGCTTCAGAAATAATTGTTCCATGAGAAGGTCATGAATTGTAGCTTTTATTTTCAAGTAATTAATAAGATTATCTGGAATTAGATAATTAAGTCTTCATGGGATACTTTGTTTATACTTAAAGTTTTAAAATCAATGTACTTTTAACATGTAACCATCTTGTAATCTATGAAGATAGGAGTTTCAATGATTAGGTTATGGCATAAACAATGATCCATAATATTAAATGCATTCACACGGAAAAAAATTATTTAAGATTTCACCTGTCGAAATTTTTACCTAGTATTGCACTTATAGGAGACATAATATATTGTTACTCTAGTAAATAACCAAATATCCTTACAGTTCAAGTGTAAAGTAACAGGTTGATATTGAAATAGATTTATTCTATGAGATAAAGCTCTCATATTATTCCTTATCCATTAATACACAGTTCTTTGTGCCTTAGATTTACACAGTCTTCAGGCAAGAAGAAAAGCTTATTAAAATTAATTTTTCCCCTAGGACTTATTGTGGATTTTCACACACGCTGCGCAAGCAAAATGGCTTTTAAAACTCATGCTTTTTGTCATCCTAATTGTTTTACACATCTTGGCAACTTTTCACACCCTGCATAAAACCGGGGTTCATTAGGAGTCATTAAAAGAAAATATTTTTCTTGCAAATGCATTAGAGAATTTGCACATTATTTTATTCCATTTTCGGAAGAGATGTAAATTGTGACTGATCATGAAGCAAACAGGGTCACTTAACAATGCTGCAGGAAAGAGTCTCTCAGCAACAGCATTTCAGAAATGAGAACTTGATGGAATTTGGAAATTGAGCCATTATTACCTGTAGATAAATGTTTAGCATTATATTTTTATTTGATCAATTTTAGTCCTTAAGTGATTAGTGGTATTTTTATATATTCTTAGGTATTATAGAAGAAAATAAATGTAAGGAAAATGAAATCAAAATCAGAGGTAAAAATTGAATTCTTAGTTTACTTTTGGTAAAATTTAAAATTATCAAATGATTTCTTACAGAAAGAACATAGATACAAAGTGACATAGAGGGAGAGAGGGGAGGTAAGGTAAATTTAGCAGACATATGCAGTTTAGGAGGGGAGATGTTGAAGGAAGAGAAAAGACAGGCCCATATTTCAGTATTACCAACATGTAAGTAATATAAATGAACAAATCTCATTTTATAGCCACTTTATGGAGGATCCAGGAGTAGTGTTATTTTTAGATCCTTAAGAATAAGGAAAAATAATCAAATCATTGCCATTTAAATGAAGTGCATAGATGAAGAGCAAATAAGCATTCTCTAACTTTGCTTCTCAGAGAGACTTTTATTTATTGAGTCATATGCAATTGTGCACATACTTAGGTCCTGAACAAATAGGTTGTTAGGATCATGTAATGAAACATGTAGTGAACATTCTAACTGTGCCTGCATCTCTCCAGGGTAAGCTAGGCAATAAACCTGATCCCAACATACAAGAGAGCCAATGCAGACTCATCTCCCCTATTTTTGACAGTTTTGTAACCATCTTTTATTTATCAAAACTAAGAAACTGCCACTGATATAAAACTATTAGCTAAACTACATACTTTATTCAGATTTCTCCAGTTTTCCACTCATATCTTTTCCTGTTGCAGAATCTAGCTCAGGTATAATACCACATTGTATTTAGTCTCATACCTCCTTAGTCTCCTTTTGAGGAGTACTTGTCTAGTATTTATAGAATGCCGCTCAATTTGTGTTTGTCTGATGTTTTCTCATGACTAGAGTAAGGTTTTTAGGTTTGGGGGTTGAATAGCATGGATATGCCTTTCTCATTCAATTTTATGAGGCCAACTCCTCCTTTTATAATTTACTTTAATTTGGTTTCCATAGGAAGGTTATTTGTGTGATGCAATTTGGTAGGCATGCAAACTATTATCATGTGCTTGATCTTTCTTGCCTAATAAGAGTAACTGAAAAAGTTGGAAGGAGTCAGGGCAATTTTGTGGATCAAACAGAATATTATGAAAACAGTTTTTAAGAAAGCCATTTTAAGGCCCCTGCATCAGGAAAAATGTAATGATTAATTTTTGGTGACGTTGGACTGATAGTAAGGATCATGTCAAAGACATTATATTCTGCATTGGCTGAAAATCTGCTTTGTTACATTTTATTTACAAATCAGGCTTGGTTTCACATAATTTTATTACACAGGAATACTTTGGAGCCAGATTGCTTGGGTTCACATTCTTGGCCCTCTCCTTATAGTTGCCCTGTCACTGTCCCTTGCTACATAATTTGAGTAGCCCACAAAACCCTAAAACACCACCACCTGGCACACAGTAAGCATTCAGTAAACATTAACTAATTTCATTATTATTCAAAGCTACAAGACTTTATTAGTAAACATTTTATGTGTCACATTTTAGTGTGGACAAATAAGGCATAGAGCTTTTTAAGGGACAAGGAGTTTATATAAATAGAAGTGCTCCTATGTAGTTTGCCTAGCCTTTTTGTTTATATCATCCATTATATATATTTCTCTATATTCCAAAATTAAATGCCTAGTTCCCTATTTAAGATTGAGTTCATATTTATTTTTCCAAATACATCCTTCTTTCAGTTCTCATTTTTCTTACCCACATTCACATCATATTTAGTTTTCAGATATCAGGCCTCTTGATACCTAAACTTTCCCTGTTAATATTGACTTTCAGATTCCAAAGTTGGCTTAAAAATCTGGAGATTTTTATATTTATTTCTGGTACACCATAGCAGTTTAATCTATTTATTTAGATTATTTAAACTCTTAAATAGTTTATTTAGTAATCTACACTACTAATAAAAATGGGAAAGCAAAATGTAAATAAACTCATTAAGAGTTTGCAGAATGGAATGTGAAGCCCTGTTTACATAAATAAATAGTGAGTGTGTAATCATTTCTTTATGATCTGATCTGATTTGCCTGCTTTTTTAACATAGGTTTATCACATAGGTGATATATATTAAACATACATCCCTATATCCCTATATCTATTTATTGGTGTGAGTAAGAAAAAGTTTCTGGTCTCATGAACTTATATTCATTGGTGAATACAGACAATCGAATTAATATAATTTTAGTATTTAATATGTGCAGTGAAAAAGCTGAAACAGGATAATGGGAGATGATCATTTTAGGGAGTTGGCCTCTCTGAGATAGTGATGTTTTAGTTAAGACTGGAATGGTTAGAAGAGGCAGCCAGGTGAAGACCTATGGAAAGACTATTCCATTACGAGAAAAGCCAGTGCAAATTCCCTGAGACAATCTTGGCCTTTTCAAGTGAAAGAAGACTGGAACAGTTAGAACACCAATAATGATGGAAGTAAGAGATTGGGACTGAGAAGTAAGTCATTGGGATTAGTTTATGTCCAGGTCACAATGAAAAGTTTGAATTTTATTCTACTTGAACTGGAAAGCCACTGGGGTTGGATTTCTGGGGAGAAAATAGAGAGACATCAAAGGGAAGTAAATCTTTCTGATGTCTGTCTCACAATTTCACCTGTATTCATTTGTATTTCCCAAATCAACTGATCTCTTTGATCTTGGAGTTTGAGACCATTCATCTGAGTACCCCAAATATTTTTCTGGTTTTCTGCAAAAATGATTGGTTAATTTTTCACATGCAGTTATTCTACAAAATGGGTCCCTTTCTAATTTGAGAAGTCCCGTAGGATTACTTTGAAAACACAATTTTACAACTCTCCTTTATGGAAGTTGGGCTTTATTACAGAATTACTGAGGTAGTCAGAATATCCAGACTGGCTGGGAAGCATTTTAAATGAGCAGATTTGTCAAGGCGTGTACCACAAGTCAGAAATAACTGCTATTCACTCAAGAGTCTAAACTGTCAACTCCATACTCCTCCAGCATAAAAATAAACATTTTCTCCACAACAAAGGCTTTTTTATAAAAGCAATAAAACAACTCAAGGGAGCATTGTTATCATGAGCTAATCACACCCTTAGGGAATTAGAGGCACTTAGCTGCACCCAGTGCCTCACAGCACCTGAGGGCTGTGATTATCTCCTGATAACCTCCCAGTCTGTCAAAACTTGTTGGTTAATTAGATGATATTCAATTTGGTAATAGTGTTTTTGAAGATTCTTTTGGTAGTTTCATAAAAAAGCCCAATTTATAAAACATACATACATGCACACACATATCAGCAAAATATTGGATAATTATCATTTACTCCAAATGAATCCAAGTTTTAAATGTATTTTTATATATTTTTTATATTTATATTTATATTTAAAAAATAGAGTCCAAGAACTAAAAGCCCTGAGGTGCTACTTTAAACAATGAGTAATTCTGATGAGTTCAACCCAGGAAATCTTTAAGAGAAACCGGCTAAATTATATAATTTGGTTTATTTGCAATCAATAAATGGTTGTGACACTTAAATCCCTTTTATAACATTCAGTTGCCCATTGTTTAATAAAGAATTGGGGCAGAATTATAAACAGATATTGCTAATAATAAACCCAGGCATAAACATATACATTTAATTTGGAAAAGTTTGTCATAATAAGGCTTATGTTAGGGTGATGGAGTAAAACTTAGAAATAAACTTGAATATTGACAATTATTTGGCAGTTCAAATGTTTTAATTAGTTTAAATATTTAAAGAAAAAAATTGTTTCTTTCTTATTTATATTCCCAGCACAGTTTACTGTGCAAAATAAATTTACCCAGCCATAAAGTGAGTATAGTATATATGAATCTCACAGATCATGGTATTACATTAATAAATGAGTGAAATTTTTTAATGAAAGATGTCATATGTCTGAAAATATTTTTTATTTTATTTATTTTATTTTATTTATTTTATTTATATTTATTTTATTTATTTTTTTATTTTATTTTTTAATATTTTTATTATTTATATTATAATATTATTTATATTATTTTTTATTTATTTTTATTATATTTTTATTTTATTTATATTTATTTTATTTTATTTATTTAGCAATATCACTTTCACAACTACCAGAAAATAAAGAAAAGGGATTCTTAAGTTTAATTTTGCTTTTTTTGGATTCTTGTGGAATTAAATAAGAATGAAGTAGATGGACCTGAAGAATAATAATTCAAGGTAGAGTTTAAGTTTTGGAAACTTAATAAGTTTGTTATGTGGTATGCTAAGAGGTACACTAACAAAGGATGATGGGACTTTAAGGGGAACATTGGGAATCTAGGATACGAAATATAAGGATGGATAAAAGCGAGATAAATTAGAATGAATTTATGAGGGAGATGGTAGAATTTTTCTTCTTGGCATTGTTAAAATGCCAACAAACAAAGCAAATTTTATTGTGTCACCACTATATACCAAGCGCCATTACCACCTAATTGTATATAGGAATCAAAATTCAAATAAGGCAGACTCCCTGCTCTCAGAGAAGTTATCCTTCTTTTTCTACACAAAATGTCGCATATGCTTGAACTTACTATTTACATAAGTAAATACAAATAATCAAATTAGTCCAAGATTCCAAGATGCATCCATCAAAATCACCAGGCAGAATTTATTTTTTTTCCTAAAGATTTTATTTATTTATTTATTTGACAGAGAGAGAGAGAGATCACAAGTAGGCAGAGAAGCAGGCAGAGAGAGAGGGGGAAGCGGGCTCCCTGCTGAGCAGAGAGCAGATGCAGGAGTGGATCCCAGAACCCTGAGATTATGACCTGACCCAAAGGCAGAGGCTTAACCCACTGAGCCACCCAGGAGCCCCAAGAATTTATTTTTTAAACACAAATTTTTGTGCCCTGAGAAATTCTAACTCAGCAGATCTGTGGAAGGAATTTGTTTTTAAGTCCCTCATATAATTCATATGCACAGTTCTATTTGGGAAACATTTGAATATTATTGGGGAGAAATAATATAATTAGAAGCAAAATCTTACCAATTCAGAAAACCTCTCTAAAATGGTAGAAGAGAAAGAAAACAATTTTATTTTCAGACAAGCATTAAACCAGAATATGATGCACTCTCACAGGAAATCCATTAAGAGATGCAAAGACAGAAAGAAATCTGACCATTTTTATATAGCCAAGGAGATACAACTTACTACATACATGTTTTCAATATACATAATAATTAATCCTCAAGTAAGAGAATTTGACAGCACCATTTGTCACACACAGTTTATCCAAAATGCACCTGGTAATTGGGTTTATATAAAGGAAAAAAATCCTCACATCTTTAGAACACTTGATTGTCTTGCAACTTGGAGCTGGACTCCAACCTTCCACAGAAATGGGGAGATGGTCCACTATTGCTCTTGGTGTTTAGATTCCAAACGGATGGCTTCCAGGTCCTTGAGGAAGACATTCCTGGATTATAAAACTGGCAAGAGGCTTTTTAATATTTACATACATCTGGAAGGTGCAGAGAAAGAATTTACAATTACAAGTTTATAAAAATGTTCTAATAAATGGGTAGGGGGCATATCTTCCCTTAATTTTAACAGGGAAAATTAAGCCTCTTATTTTTAATTCATATTCAACCTTAAAATGTACATCCCATAATTCCATCATCTAAGATGGTTTGGGAACAAGACCACCTTTGAGATAATTATTTTTAACTACTCTTAAATCTAAAATTCTAAAGAGGTATTAGACTTGGACAATATAAGACTGAACGCTTAAATAAATGGATGAATGAATAAAAGAATTGAATGGATGAACAAATACCCTCCTCCTATGAGGGGAATTCCATCATAGGTGAGCTGTCCCACTTCTCTTCCATGGACTTCAGCCTTGGATAGAGAAGATTTCCGTCTGATAGAAATTGCATGAGGTGGCCTCCAAGGCCCCTTCCACCAATGAGATTCTTAGAATACTTAGATAATGTTCAAGAACATATGGGTTTTTTTTTTAAAGATTTTATTTATTTATTTGACAGACAGAGATCACAAGTAGGCAGAGGCAGGCAGAGAGAGAGGAGGAAGCAGGCTCCCTGCTGAGCAGAGAGCCCGATGTGGGGCTCGATCCCAGGACCCTGGGATCATGACCTGAGCTGAAAGCAGAGGCTTTAACCCACTGAGCCACCCAGGTGCCCCACATATGGGTTTTAATAAAGCAGGCATGTTGGAACTACTAGTGTATTCTCTTGCAACAAGAGATTCCAGTCATTAGGACAAAGATATTTCAAGGTTTGAGGTACAACTACTGGAAGAATTTATTGCCATTCTATTGGAAGTTTGCTATAGCTATTAACATCTTTCATATAAACAATGGAAATTCTAAATGACCAGAAATACAAAAAATAAATTAATCTGACATCTTTTGAAGTACAGTCATATAAGACTATGTAATTATGAAATTAATACAATCCCCCAGAAAGTGATAACCTATATTTACTCTGTGTAGGCTCTTATTTAAAAAGAAATAACATTAAATTAAAAATCAAACATTTTAACCTACTTCAGAGAGCTACTCAATAACCAGGTAAAACACATTTCTGAAGGCAAAGTTTTGAGTCAACTGTCAAGATGACAGAAATTGTAAGCCTTACTACATTTCTTTGATCATTCATGGATTATTTACTCCTATGTTTTGCTGCTCCAAAGTAATGCATACACTCAATAAGATAGTTCAATAAATTATTTCCAAGGTTGCTCTGAGAATAACCCTTCTGGATATTTCTGAATCAACCTGTGCCTTATCTTCTCTTACACAAAATTCTGGATTGTTTTCCCACTGATTAGCTATTTGCTTTATCTGCAAAAAGAAAAAAATACTGCTTCATGAGCAAAGAAAATAAAATTTTTAGGAGCAAGTAGATCTATTACTGGAATAGTGATGCAAAAATATGACTTCAGGCTGTCTTCTGAATTGTAATAGAACAGTAATGTTAGCTATTGAACACAGTTTTTGAGCTAGTCTTCCTTTTTGCATAAATTGATGTGGCTTATGTAACTACTTTTTCAAAGTTTCAAAGAACTATTTTCTTTTACTATTTTTTAATTTAATTTAATTTTTTTCAGTGTTCCAAAATTCATTGTTTATGCACCACACCCAGTGCTCCATGCAATACATGCCCTCCATAATACCCACCACCAGGCTCACCCTCCTCACCACCCCCAAAACCTTCAGTTTGTTTCTCAGAGTCCACAGTCTCTCATAGAGAGTCCACAGAGTCCACAGTTTGTCTCCCCCTCCGATTTCCCCCAACTCACTTCTCCTCTCCATCGCCCAATGTCTTCCGTATTATTCCTCATGCTCCAAAAGTAGGTGAGACCGTATGATATTTGACTCTCTGCTTGACTTATTCAAAGAACTATTCCAAACTACTTTCTAACTATTTAAATCTCAAAACTAAAATTGACTAAACAAATCCATTGGAACTGTTAAAACATAAACTGAGGCATATTAAACATTTTAAAAGTTTATTTGAACAAAAATTGATTCGAAATGTCACAGCACCAAAGTTAGGAGCTCTCCATCGACAGGAGCTTGGGTAAAGACTTTTGTAGAGAAAAGGTGGAGGCAAAGCAAGGAAATTATTTGATTGGCTGTAGCTTGAAACCTAGTTGTCTGTTTACAATTGATTATTCTTAGGTTTTGATTTCATAACCTTGATGCATTTATTTAAAGGCTTTGAGTTTGGTTTGCTTAGTCAGTTGCCATGGCGTTAGAGCTACCTCAGTCTAATAGTTTCTTTGTTTAATTATTTTAACAAAAATTAGTCCATAAGCCTCTTTGAAACAAAAGGACCATCTTCAGTCTATCATTTCAAACATTATTTATAGTGCCTTAATATTTTAATGAGATTTTCTTTGAGCTAGTGTGGTATTTGAAATGTATTTCTTGACTGACCATAAAGTGTATCTTAATCCTAGCTTCTAGCAGAGACCTTTGTCCATATATGCTCAGAAAACACTGAATAGATGAGAAGCATATAAGATCTTCAAGACTGTACACTTCGAGAAATTTTAGGAAGTCTGGAGAGTAACATATCTTTAAATATCTCCTCCTTTCTTTCACACTAACTTCTTTGTTTTCTTCAGTAATAACAGGCATAGATAAAAATCCCAGAAGGCAATTGAGAAATCTTCTAAAGTGATTGCATTTTCAGGTAAAGTTATCTATCTAAAAATAGACTAGCTCTACTTTGTGGAACTTTCCCAGATGTAGGAAGAGAATCCCAATGATATTATTAAATATAATGCCCAATACTTTGCCATTCTGGGTATTTGCTTATCTGGTTAATGGGGGTATGTATAATGCTTAAACTAGAAATCTTGAACATAAACAAGTAACATTCCATTGGGGTCTTGGTTGAAATAACTTCCAAACAGAGATGCTCAAATCAGTAATTGGAGTTGCAGGAAGTATTTTAACCAAAGTGGTGCATACACAGAGTTAACAATTCACCAGTGACTAAATTGCTTATATTTACAAATACATCTGTTTTCTACACAACACTTTCACCACCACCACCAGATCTACTATTTCATCTTTTCCTTTTTTTTCCTTTTTTTTTTTTTTTTTTTTTTTTTTTTTTTTTTTTTTTTAGATTTTTACTTATTTATTTGAGAGAGATCACAGAGGGAGAGAAAAAGCCTCTCTGCTGAGTAAAAGCTGAATGTGGGGCTCAATCCTAGGACCCTGAGATCATGACCTGAGCTGAAGGAGATGTTTAAATGACTGAGCCACCCAGATGCCCCACCACCAGACCATCTTGAAGACAGATCTGTCAACTTTTTTAGCTGCTTCTTCAGTATTAATTTAAATATTCCTAAATAATGTATTTATATAGATATGCTTAATTTATCAATACTTTACAGTGCCAATTTAATTTCCCAGTTTATGACTAGTTAATTAGTTAACTCCTTTAAACTACTGTACACTGGAGTGCCTGGGTGGCTCAGTCATTTAAGCAACTGACTCTTGATTTTGGCTCAGGTCATGATCTTGGGGTCATGAGATCGAGCCCTGTGTTGGGCTCCACACCCAGCATGGAGCCTGCTGAAGATTCTCTCTCTCCATCTCCTCTGCCCCTCCCTCTCTCTCTCTCTCACACACACACAAATAATAATAATAAAATAAAATAAACTACTGTACACCTCCCTCCCTCACTTCTGCTCCCTCCTTGCTCTCAGTTTATTGGTTAAACAATAGTCAGTGTTTACATTGTTAAGACTTTGCAACTCTTTTCCATGCTGAGCTGACCAAAGTAATGAACTACACTGTCTTTTTCACAAAGAATGTTTAAATTTTTCATTTACTTATTTATCTAGGTATTTATTGATTTTAATGATGAGTGATACAGTTTTCACTAATTTTTTAACCCACTCTTTCAATATGTCTATCAAATACCTAGATATTTTTGTCAAATGTTTGAATTCATCTTAGGTCCATTTCTTTTCCTAGGAAATGTGTTCCCATTATATCTTCAATCCCTGTCAAGTTTGGACTGATTCTGTCTAGGCCTGAAATAAAAACTATCATGCTTGTATTTTCCTTTACCAGTTTTCTATGTTGGATCACCAACTACCTAAATCCTAGGTTTTACCTATTCTTAGTTTATTTCTGTATTTTGCTGATATTTGCCCTTTATTAGGTTCCTAAGAAAAGATACATTGGGAATATATATTTTTTCCCATGCACATTGAAAAGTATCTTTATTCTACTTTCATAATTGATAGTTTTACTGGGTATTGATAGTTTGGTTGGTTATTTTTATCAAATAATAAACTATATGCCCACAGAGATTTGAAAATGTTGCTTTAATTGTTTTCTAATTTACAGAATTTTTTCTGAGAGAATTTAAACTGCATTTTGACTTTTAGTTAGTGTGACCTGTCTTGTGTTCATCACTCTTTGGATCTTCTCTCTATTCTTTTATTCAGAAAAATCTTTGTGGTTTTCTGAAATGTCTTAATTATGTGCCTTGTCCTGGGTCTGCTTTCATTCACCATATTAGAAGGAGTGTGACCTTTATGGATAAGGTGGGGATCACAGCAAGCTTCACAGGAAGAATTAGGAACCCCATACCCCTGGTTGTTCTGAATAAGACTACCATCTCATTTCCATGTCACAGCTCGTGCTTCTAATCACCATGTTTTTCAGGGGTCCTTGGGGACAATTGTCTTAGTTTTTGCCTTCTCTTTTTTGCTTTACCTTGTAACTGCCTCAATTCTACCTTTAGTTAATTACCAATCCTCCTTCTGATATCCATCTTTCAAAATTGTGTTAAAAGCTTTCATTCATTTTTCATCTCTTCCCCAACTTTATTTTTCCTTTTTGTCTAACATTTAGAAAAATCATTTCTTTAATTTTGTCATTTATTTAATTTTAATTAAGTATGTACAGGAGATAAACACAAGAAGCCATTCTATTGTGCTTAAGCAGATGTTGTAATTTAATTTTTAAAAGGGAACAACCAATGTACTTAAACCTTCCTAATGATAGCCTTAAATACGGTACTTTCTATCTGGTCCCTAAATAAAGAGGGTAGAGGGCGATAGTATGGAAACTTTTAAAAGACTGAAGTCTTTCTTCAATACCCCCTGCCTTTCTTCCACTACCATTCATATGCTCCATGGCATTTCCCTTTCTTTCCTAGGAGCTTTTTCCACTGTTCATGTTGCTTTTGTTTTAAACAATTTTACTGTACCACTTTTTTACTTCTTAGAACATATTTTCTTCTTCTAATAACTACCTCTAGTAATCTTGCTTTATATTGTTTTGTCTCAAGCAAATGTTATTATATTTATCTAATTTTAAGAGTATTGGAATGTGTATAATCCACTTCAGAAAGATGTACTGCAAAGAGACAAAGTGAATAATATTTCAAAGCATATTTGTAAATATCGTTTAAGTGAGCTCCTCATTTCTTTATTCCCAAATGAGACAAGACATCTCAGAAAAAAGGGACCAGTGTGTTCCCTCACATGTTCAGATAGTATAGCAATGATGAGAATGGAAATTTAAGTATTTGATCAGAAAAATCTCCATAATCATGCACACAATCCTCTCTTCCTTTGGTCCCACCATAAAAAGAAGACAAACATGATGATAAATAAGTAGAACCAACATTTCTCACAGCAAAAAAACTATATTAAATTTATGCTGGCATTTAATCAGGTGTGATCTAGAGTGCTAGATACATTATTCACACAGATTTTTGTGGGGTCTGATTCAGTACAGCATTATTCCCACAATGGCATCTTATGTTATTATAAGGACAATTGAGCTAAAAATAAATTAATAAAAGTGCCATGCAAATATAACTGAATCATGTAGGCTTTTTATTGTCTAACACCCACTGTATAATAATAATAATAAACCCTTATGTTTATAAATTAGTTTTCTCTAAGGAACCCAAAAGTTTCTAGGCATATTTTTAATATTCATGTTTTGCAATTACAATAAGACACACACAAAAAGAAAATGCATATGGTGTCAAAAAGCAATTTTACTTGTTCATCACCTCTTTAACAAGGAAATTATGTTTTTGAAACAAAAATATTAGGTATTGTAGAAATGATTTTAAATGGTTTGGAATGTTACCTAAAGCAACATCTATATAACCAGTTGCATTTTAAAATAATGAGCCACTAATGTTAGTGATACACTTTAACTGGTTAGTTCAACAATCTCACTTTTCCACTAAATGTTTTCCCATCTCTTACCCCCTAGATATCTTATCTTGTATCTTGAACCTGGAAAACAATTGATGGGTCTTCAACTTAAAAAATTAAAATGACACTACTTACTCCCTATTGTATTTTCTGGGCTATAATGGGCATTAAAAAGACCTAATATACTGGAGAGTCAAAGATCGCTTTGATCATAGGTGGGCAATGATTTCATGGGTCACACTTAACTAATCTCCACAATACCTGCCTAACCACTATTCTCCCTTTAATTTTGGAATTACTAGTATTCAAGTCAGACATTGCACTCTCTAAATTTAGCATCTGTCATGTTCCACATCTTCCAAACCATCAAAACTGCTGCTCCCACTATTTGGCATGGCAAGGATGCATCAGTGTCCTAGTGATTAAATGGACACAACCAATGGTACTTGAACTTGAATTATATTGTTAGGGCCCAACAACTAGAAGCTGAGAGGTGAGCTTCTGGAACCAGAGTTTTCTTCCGGAAGTAGGAGAGAGTTGGACAAAGCTAAGTTGGAGCAGCTGCCAGGCTAAAGCACATTCCCTAGAAGAGGACCAACATTGGTCACTTCCCATACAGTGTTAATCAGTGATGCCCCAGGAAGGAGCATCACCCAGCAGAGCACTCTAACCATACACCCAGTTAAGGAAAAATATTTTTGTTTTCTCCATAATCCCTTCTCCCTGACTCTAAATTTAAGAAGGTAGAATCAGAGGCAGGATAAAGGGTAAATAAAGTAGCAAAACAATTGTCTTCCCCTTTTCCTGACTCAGGTTCTACCTGAGATAAACTGGAGGAGATAAACTGGAGTAAGAGTGACTGAGATTTTAATAACTGTAAATGACTGGAAAGCTATGGAAATCTGCTCTGATATTCTTAGGAGATGTGCTACTCATCGGGAAAATAAGATTCAACTTAGTTCTGGTTGGGGCAGTGACTGGTGGAAAAAATAAAATAATTTAATGGTACGTCTTACTGAGTTAAACATTTCAACACCCTAGTTACACAAATCTCTTCAAAGCTTTAGATAGTGAGGCACAGTTATAGTGATGGGTTACTGTATTCATTAGTATTTGATTTTTAAAACTCAGAGAAAGCTGTTAACTCATTATAATGGCATGAGTTATGATCCAAAAGGATATTATACCAAACTACTGCTGAATATATATCTCTGCTCACAGAAGTGCCTAGATAAATAGAATCCAACCTTTTCAAATTATCAAATAAATTTTTAAGGACACCCTTAATTATTTTTCTATTTTGCATCTAGTCTCCTATTCTCCAACCCATCTTGAGTTTATATTTTACTATCTGAATTTTTGTTGTTTATTTGTCTATCAAATATCTTTTCTAAATATTACTCCTAATTATTATCCCCTTGAAAGTGATAACATTGTCTATATTGTTCACTAATATATTCCTGGCTTCTTGCTTATAGTAGATATTCAATAAATATTTGCTTGTTGAGTGTGACCTTTGCACTTACATTTTATATATAATTTCTACTAAACAAATGATATTTCATAAGTTCTAAGTACTTCATTTCCCATTAGCTCACCAGGATTGCTACACAGAAATGATGTCCTTCCAGGCCAGATCAGAGAACCTTAATAAATCTTTGCTTTGTCATGTGCTTAATGTAGAATTTCCCAAGTTGGAAATGACTGCTCAGTAAAAATGAGTGATAACTATTGCCAAAATAAAATGAATGTGTTAGATCAAAACCGTATAGTAAATGTATATAAATGTTGGATGTCAAGATGATGATAATGTTAATTTTCCTCAATTTTCACTTTTGTCTGGTAAAATGAGCTATAATCTCATTTACTATATCTTTATAGATAATAGTTATGATCAGAATAAGCATCAATATCAAGTACTACAAGTACATTATGTTTATCAAGGATATAACCTTGTATATACTATAATTTATTAATCTTTCATTTCCAACAAGTTCTTGGAAACAGAATTCTTAACATTCACCAGAACTACATTTTGTCTGCATTTTTTTCGGTATTAAATTTGGAAATTATAAAATTTTAAGGAATTTCATAATATTTTGCACTTATTTTCTGTATAAATCCAAAGCTATTGATTTTTTACAGTCAAGATGACTAAATTTGAGAATTATTAATATCACTCAAATACTTTTGTTTGACCCTTAGTCTAGCTTCATAGGAAATCCCCAATGTATACTCAACTCTAATTTGTGAGGGAAAAGGAAAATATAAATTTGAAAACTTTAGAAAACAATATAAACTCTAACACTTATTTTAATTAGAATGTACTAAGAGGGTAATACCCCTTACACTAAAATCAAGTAAGAAAACCTCTTGACACAAAGTTAAACCAGTCAACATTCTAACCAGATTCCTACAAGATTAACTTATAGGAATATAAACTTAAAGGATTTGAAACCTGGTTGAAATGTATTATATCATTCAGAAAGTGATAAATATAACTCACCATGAGAAAAAAAGTGGAAATAATCAGAATACTTTGGAGTTCTTCTGAACATTTGTCTTAACTCTCAGTGGCCACTAGATGGCACCTAGTATTTGGCAACTGTAACACTCCTTTATTTCTAGAGCTTAAAATAACTATAGCACCAGGTCAGTTGTGAAAGAGCAAAAATTAATCCAACCACAGATATATAACACTTCCTTGTCAGATATCTAAATTTAAAATGCACGTGATTTTCTGGTCACACACGAAAATATATAATACCTTGTTATTGTTCCCAGGTGTTCTAACATCAAAAGGAATTGTGAGATTTACATGTTCTTAAATAGGGTACTTGATTTACATCATTCTAAGGGATTGGGGCCATGTTGCTTTAAATATGCTTCATTCTTTAAGCATTCATTTTATTTTTCCAAGGCTAAATAGAGTTATCATTTAAAATTGATGTTCTAAAATTAAAAGTCGGTTATGACCAATAATGCCCTTAAAGGATTTAGACTAATTGACCCCAGTTTTATTCATTTATTAATTCTTCAAAAAACATTTTTGAACACTATCTATGACAAGACTGTGTGTTGTGCATGGTAGAATCTGAATGTACTACTGTTCATATTTCTGAAACACTTCATTATGAAATAAAAAATTAAAATTAAAAACCACCCATTTAATTGTTTGTCTAATGTCCATAGCTTATCTAAGAGAATAGCAACCTTCAAGTGATTGTAGATTTCATTAGTGAATCTAGAATAACACGTTTTAAATTAAAAGAAGTTATTTTTAGGGTAAAATAAGAACACAGGGTTTTATATTTGTTTTTAAGTTTTAATTGTTACTACCAAGATGTTATTCTGTTTTCACATGGTTGTATATTTTCTTAATATTTTCTTTTTGTTGTTGTTCTTTGGGTGAGGGTTTTGTTTGTTTGTTTGTTTATAGTTTTTTCAGTATAGTTGACAAACAATGTTACACTATTTGCAGGTATACAACATAGTGACCCAACTTCTCTATGCATTATGCTATGTTCACCCTAAGTGTAGCTACCATCTCTCCTGATGCATCATTATTACAATATCATTGTATTTGTGGTTCCAGGAATGCAGGAGGAACATTAGAAATGACTGCCGGGCGCCATCTTCCAGCCCCCTCCCCCACCTTCCTTAACCCTTGACTTTCCCGCCAAAAGGGTGTACGCCCCGGTCACATCTCCATAGGTAACCTGATACCTATGCAGGAAACTGGAGTATCAGGAGCCCTCACCCCATACCTTCCAATCAGCAATTACCTTACCATATATGGGTATGAGCCCATGCCCTGCCTTGGCGTGATAAAAGACCCCCGCCAACTCCCTCCCAGTGCAACTTCCTCGACTCCCCCTTTCTGAGTTGCAGAACCTTGCCTGAGTGTGTCCACCTCCTCCCGGTGCTACTTTCCTGGCTCCCCTTCTCCTGAGTCCTGAAACTTCGCCAGAGAGGGCCTTTAATAAATCTTGCCTTGCAAGGCCTACCTTGCCTGGTGTTGTGTTTACCTCGCCTGCGAAACCTTACAGTATTCCCTATGATGTGACTTTCATTCCCATGATTTATTCATTCCATAATTGGAAGCATGATTGCATATTTTCATACTGAGGGATGATTTCATTGTGATATGGCCAAGGGAAGAGAAATGTTCTCTTGCCTTCATAAACACCATTTTCTCTTGCTTCTTTTATTTCTTTTGTATTTTTTAATCTTTTCTTCTCATTCTATTTTGCTGGCTCATTTCCTTTGCCATCTTCTTCTCATTCACTACATTCTTTTCTCTTCTTATCCTGCATTCCCTCAAGTTGCTCTCATCTATTTACATGGCTTTGACTAAGAGATACACATAATAATATTTCTCTGTTTCTATTATGCAACTTTCTCTACTGAGCTCTAGATCGGATATAAATCTGCTGAGCATACCACCTGGATATTTGGTGGACAACTCAAAATCATCATATCTAAACCTGAAGTTTTCATCATCCCATAGAACCGACTCGCCCTTTTGAATGATCCACACATAAACCCAAGCCAGAAACCTGGAATTCCTCAGACTTCTCCCTTTCCCTCCAAGGGGATAAGACCCTTATCTGCAGGATAAGGGTCTAAAGACCCTTATCTTTTACATATCTCCTACATCTAATCCATTCCTTTTATCCCATTCAAACTTAGTATTGCAAGTAACATTTTCTTTCCTTGGTTGGCCATCTATCTGCCCCACCATACACATCTTTGGTCTCTATCTTGACCCTAAACTTGAGATTGACTGAAATACTCATAGTTCCTCTTCTTTTCATTCCTCCTGCCTTTTTATACTGAATGTTCCTATTGCCTCTCCACTGCCTTGATTCTTTTTTTTTTTAAATTTTTTATTTATTTTTTAAATTTCTTTTCAGTGTTCCAGAATTCATTGTTTATGCACCACATCCAGTGCTCCATGCAATACATGCCCTCCATAATACCCACAACCAGGCTCACCCAACTTCCCACCCCTTGATTCTTTTCCTGGTGAACTTGTATTCTTTTTTCAGGGTTTACCACACCTTTGATGTCTTCCCTGTAATCACCAGGGAGAACTGGCCATGGTACCAAATCAGTATTTTGACTCAATGGTTATCTACCTGAGTTTTAGTTTTGTCCTCAATAACATGAAAAAATAATACATTTGCATTATTGCATTTTTAAAAGCAATAAAATGAATAAATTGCTTATGAAAGTGCCTGATATATAGTATTTAGTAAATTTCAGGTAATAGTAATAATAGTACTAATAGTAGTAGTAGTAGTGTTGCTACTCCTATTACTATTAAATTACCTTCTGGAGGTACCTGGGTGGTTCAGTTGGTTAAGTGTCTGGCTCTTGGTTCCAACATAGTACTAGAAGTCCTAGCCTCAGCAATCAGAAAACAAAAAGAAATAAAAGGCATCCTACTTGGCAAAGAAGAATTCAATCTCTCACTCTTCACAGATGACATGATATTCTCTGTGGAAAACCCAAAAGACTCCACTCCAAAATTGCTAGAACTCATGCAGAAATTCAGCAACATGACAGGATACAAAATCAATGAACAAAAATCAGTCACATTTCTATACACCAACAATGAGACAGAAGAAAGAGAAATTAAAGAGTCAATCCCATTTACAATTGCATCCAAACCCATAAGATACCCAGGAATGAACCTAACCAAAGAGGCAAAGGAGCTATACTCAGAAAACTATAGAGCACTCATGAAAGAAATTGAGAAAGACAAATAAATGGGAAAATTTCTTCAAGTTCAACAGATATTTTTTAAATGTCTATGCTGCCTAGAGTAATCTATACATTCAATGCAATCCTTATCAAAATACCATCAACTTTTTTCACTGAGCTGGAAAAAAAATCCTAAAATTTGTATGGAACCAAAAAAAGATTTGAAAAAGTCAAAAGAATGTTGAAAAAGAACACCAAAGCTGGTGGCATCAGAATCCGGACTTCAAGCTCTGTTACAAAGCCATAATCATCAACAGTGTGGTACTGGCACAAAAACAGACATAGATCAATGGAACAGGATACAGAACATAGAAATGGACCCTCAACTTTATGGCCAACTAATCTTTGACAATTCAGGAAAGAATGTCCAATGGAAAAAAGACAGTGTCTTCAAAAAATGGTGTTGGGAAAACAGGACAGCACCATGCAGAAGAATAAAACTGGACCATTCCCTTACACCATACACAAAAATAGACTCAAAATGGATGAAAGACCTAAATGTGAGAGAGGAATCCATCACAATTCTAGAGGAAATCACAGGCAGCAATCTCCTTGACCTCGGCTGCAACAACTTCTGGCCACCTCCAAAGACAATGGAAAGAAAAGCAAAAATGGACTATTGGGACTTCATCAACATAAAAGTTTTTGCACTGCAAAGGAAACAGTCGACAAAACTGTTAACTGTTAACCAACAAAATGGGAGAAGATATTTGCAAATGCCCTATCAGATAAGAGACTAGTATCCAAGATCTATAAGAAACTTATCGAACTCAACATCCAAAGAACAAATAATCCAGTCAAGGAATGGGCAGAAGACATGAACAGACACTCTAAAGAAGAGGTACAAATGGCCAACAGACACATGGAAAAATATTCACATCACTGGCATCAGGAAAATGCAAATCAAAACCACAATGAGACACCCCCTCACACCAGTCAGAATGGCTAAAATTAACAAGTCAGGAAACAACAAATGCTGGGGAAGATGTGGAGAATGGGGAACACTCTTACAGTGTTGGTGTGAATGCAAACTAGTACAGCTACGCTGGAAAACACTATGAAGGTTCCTCAAAAAGTTGAAAATAGAGCTACTATATGACCCAGCAAGTGCACTACTGGGTTTGTATCTCAAAGATACAAATGTAGTGATCTGAAGGGGCACCTTCACCCAGTGTTTATAGCAGCAATGTCCACAACACCCAAACTAGGCAAAGAGTCCAGATTCCAAATGAATGGATAAAGAAGATGTCAGATATCTATATATCTATATCTCTGTATTGATATATAATGCAATACTACCCAGCCATCAAAATGAATGAAATCTTGCCATTTGCAATGATGTGGATGGAACAAGAGGGTATTATGCTAGGTAAATAAAGTCAATCAGAGAAAGACAATAATCATATGATTTCACTCATATATGGAATTTAAGAAACAAAACAGGGGAGCGTAGAGGAAGGGAGGGAAAAATAAAACAAGATGAAATCAGGGAGGCAGACAAACCATAAGAGACTCTTAACCCTAGGAAACAAACTGAGGGTTTGTTTCGGGTAACAGGGGGATGGGTTAATAGGTTGATGGTCATTAGGGAGGGCATGTGACGTAATAAGCACTGGGTATTATACACAACTGATGAATCACTGAACTACCCCTCAAACTAATAATACACTATATGTTAATTGATTGAATTTAATTTTTTTTTTATTTTTAAAGATTTTATTTATTCATTTGAGACAGAAAGATGCAGAAAAAGAACATGAGCAGGGGAGAGAGGCAGAGGGAGAGGGAGAAGCAAGCTCCCTGCTGAGCTAGAAGCCCAGTGCTGGGCTTGATCCCAGGACCTGGAGATCATGACCTGAGCCAAAGGCAGATGCTTAACCATCTGAGCCACCCAGGTGCCCCTGAATTTAAATTTTTTTTTTAAAGTGAATACTTTAAGTAGAGTACCTATATTTCTCTGTTCACTTCATTAAGATTCACCAAAATGACTCTAAGACATATGAAGAGGGAAAGAAAATCTATAAATCATTTCAGATTGAGAACTTTCCATGCACCTTTTTCATCAGATAAATTTCTAAGGATTCACTTTTTTGAGTTATATAATAATATATGTACCTTTTTTCAGTTTAACGTAATGGCACTAACATTTATTTATTTATTTTAATTTAACAATGCTAAAGTAGGGACTTAAAATTAATATACTAATATGTAACTGAGTGTTCATATAAATATATGAAAAGCATAAGTAAAATAATAATTCCACTCAAAGGGAAACATTTATTTACACTAATGATTTCATGCCCACATCATAAAACAGACATCAATAATGAAACTAAGAAATGAAAAAGAAAATATGGGGAGTTGATGGCTAGCTCTTTTGAATGTTCTAATGTATGAAATCAATGTTTTAGTCAGTTCACAAGTGTTAATAATTGAAATGGAGACAACCAGTGTGACCTCGTTATCTTAAGAAAGAAAAAAGAAGAATTTGAATTGTTCTAGAGTATTATGTCTAGCTCAATCTAAGACAATTATTGTTCAATTAAATAAATTATTCATGAAAGTGTTATGATCATAGTTCTGAAAATTTGGAATATGTAGCACAAATGTTCCAAATCACTCACAACCTGCTATGTATTATTGCCTTGATGAATTTATCTCCAGAATATTTTCTCTTGCTAATTGTGCCAGAGACTCTCAGATGTCTCCCAAACTTACTTTCTTGCTGGAAAATCACTTCCCACAACAGAGGCTGAAAATATCAAAGGCTTATTTGCCCAAACTTTTTTGCAGCAAGAGTGTGTGACCCAGTCCTGGCCACTGAGGACTGAGGAGTAGTCTGATTAAAGAAGTGCAATTATGTCTTCTGGGAAGTATTTTATTTCCTGTTAAAATAGAGATGTGTGAAGATTTCAGATGAGAAATGTTCAGCCATGTTATGATCAGGAGATGATGACCAAGAAAAACTGACACAGCACTGACAGTGTTGAGTCAACATTGAAACAGTACACCTCTAATGAAGTACATATTTACTGAATTAAGGAAAAAGAAGCAATTAGTTTACACCATTTTTATTCAGGTATTCTGTTACCTGCATCCAAAACATTATAAATACAAAAATGTTTATATATACAATTATGATCACAGTATGTATAAAATTTTGTATCTTCTTTTTGTCACATAATATTTCATTATCCATTTCTAACTTGATATATTCTCCTCAAAATTATTACTTAATGGCTATATAGTGTAATATTGTATTAATATATTATAATGGGAATTTCCACACGCCTCACAAATATTATGACAAATTAAATCACATTAAGACTAATACCTCCAGTTCTAACATTTTTGAACCCCTACTGCTTACATGATGCTCTTTTTTGTAAAGCAGTGGTCTATGAATGGGCTTCAGGTTTCAGAAATTCCCCTGTAATTATCAGCAGTATTTAAGATATATTTTGTGCCTATGTGTACTCTTTCTAGGGAGATAGTCTATAGTTTCTAGCCCCCCATTTTCAAAGGGAATAATAAGGCTAAAAGTTTAAAAGTGAACTGTTCTCTTATTATTTAAATCCCCTTAAAAGATAATGGACTGCTTAAAAAATAAAAAACAATATTGTGTAAGGTTTAGAACATGGGTAAAAAGAACTGCATAGCAAAAGCACAAGACCAGGAGAAAAATGGAAGTATATAATTATGAGGCTCATATACTATATATGAAGAACTTGAAGTTACTCTGATTAGTTAAAGATGTTTACTGTAAATTCTAATGCAATAACCAAAGACCACCAAAAGAGAAAAAAATGCAATCATAAAAAATACTCTGTAATCTAAAAGAAGACAGAAAAGGAAGAAAAGAGGAAAGAACAATAGCTGAGCAAAATCTGATAATAAGGATAAAATTATTCCCTAATGACAAAATGGCAGTTCATCAAGAACACAAAACAATCCTAACATTTATGCATTTAATACAGAGCTCCAAAATTCCTGGAGGCAGGGGGAAACTGATAAAACTGCAAGGAGACATAGATAAATCCACAATTAAGGCCAGAGATTTACAATAGATTAATAGTCATCAACAAAATATTAGCAAATAAAATCCAGCAATATATAAATATAATAATATATTCCAATGAGATTTATGTCAGAAATGCATAGCTGGTTTAGCCTTGCAAAAGCAAAAAGTCTTCTCTTATCCAACATAGCCCAGTAAATAAATCTAAAGCTTTTCTTTCTCTGATCTAAAGAAATCTTCATACTATGGAATCAGATTTATTTTCCATCCTCCCCCTCAACTCTTTGTTATTATGGACCTATTGTTCTAGGCATGTATATATGAGATATAACTTACTATTGAATGGTCACCTACTAGGTACACTACTCACATTATTTTATTTAATACTCATTGGAAAACTAAAAAGTAGACACTGTTATTTCACAGAAGGCAAAAATCAGGTCTAAGATGTTAATGAACTTAGTTTACCTGGATGTGAAGGCAACAGAGCAAGGATATTTAATCCTTTACAATTTGTCAATCCACGATCTTCCATGTAGTAGTAAACATCTCATAACTCCCCAAATACATGTTTTGAATATTTCTGTTGGAAATAATTTCTTCCCTTCTTCATTTGCTTAACTTTTATTCAAGCTTCAAGATACAGCATATATCTGGAGAAACAGATATTCTCATAAACTACTAGTATCAGTGTAAACTGGTACACTTGCTGGATGACAATTTGAAAAAATGTAAGAAGCTCAAATTATGTTTTTTCATACCAAAAGATTCATGTTTTAATTTATTCTAAGAAAAATGAATTAAACTATTGTGTAAAGAACACACAGAAAAATTTTATGACATTACTATCTTATGCTTTCCAGCAACAGGGAAATTTAAAAATAAACAAATAAATAAATTACAGCCAATCTTAAAAGAAATAAAAGGGAAAGGAAAAGGAAGGGACAAAATGAAAGAGAGGAAAATAGCCTGGCCACAAAACTGAAGAATATTCTCAAAGCAATACCTAAGTAACTGACACTATGACAGGGCACAGGGGTATCAGACACAGTGCCAGAGCAGTGGGAAATGAGTTACCTGTCCTTAGATGGGAATAGAATACCTTTAAACTATCACAAGGAGAGCAGTTGGAAGTGTCCTGGAGCACCTGGATGGCTCAGATGGATAAGTATCCCACTCTTGATTTCAGCTCATGATCTTGGTGTGGTGAGGTGACCCTGCATTGGACTCTGGCTCAGCAGGGAGTCTGCTTGAGATTCCCTCTCTCCCTCTGCCCGTATCCCCAGCTTGCATGTGCTAGTTCCCTCTCTCTCTCTCTGTCAAAATAAATAAATAAATAAATAAATAAATAAATAAATAAAATCTTACAAAGAAAGAGAGAAAGAAAAGAAAAGAAAAGAATCAAGTGTCCTGCAAATACCTCATAACCTTGAAGGCAGATGCAGCTATGTAAAGGGCCCTGAAAACAGCCAGAGAAAGTTGTAAAGTATTTCCCTGAGTCCTGAATTTTAAAATGATTGAAGAAATATATGAAAAAATTAAAATTGTAATAAAGCAATAAAAGTATAGTAAAGGCTAGGAAAAGGAAAAAAGAAACAGGGAAATAATGATAAATAACCTAAGAGAATTTCTTAAAAGTGAAAATAGTGTCAGTGATGCTAAACACACAATGGATGGACTAAACCAATTCATGATAAAATTTTAGCAATCTAAGACTCTACAAGGGCTTCTTAACCAGATAACATGTATCTACCAAAAATATATAGCAAATTTAAGTTGGCAGTGAACAATCTACTGGGAAATATTAGTTACACACTTAATTAAGTTCATGCTCAGAAATCACAAATCACAAAAATCCAGAAGCACCAATGTCATGAAGGATGGGGCAATAAAACAGACAACTTGAATTTACACCTGAAGAAACAGAATTAATAGAATAACTAGAATGAGACTTTTAAGTAAGTAAACTTACTATACTCAAAGAGGTATTATAATATTAAAAAGAAGCAGATAAAGAGGAGCTACTTGATATTTTAAAAAACAAATTAGAAGCAAATATTTTTGTATTTATATTTTATGTAAAATATTTCATATTTTAAGCAAACTATGCTTAACAAATAATAGCAAATATTTTCCTGAACACAAAATCTTCCATATTATTCTATTTTCTCTCTTTTATTTCTCTACTACTTTTTTTTAAGCCAATTTCAGCTTTGCAGATTAGGAAATGAAATCATGAGGATAGTGGAAGTAATAGGAATGAAGAACAATCCAGCTGTCTTAGCTTTTGTGAGGAGAAAATTAAAACCAACAGAGAATAATTTGTCCAAGGTCACATAGTCTCTTGTAGGGAACAAGTGTTTGGATTTTTAAAAAAAGGGGGGAAAAAAGGAAGAAAGAAAAGTAGTAGAGAACACCGATTAGTCTCATTTCTCTTTCTTCTTTCTACCATCCCAGAACAAGTTTCCAAAACTATATGGGAGGTGTTTCTGTAATTCTGAAGCTGGCTGAGTTTTGCTTTGAGGAGAGTTTGTGATTTCCAGTTAAAAAAAGGTGTTCTGATCTTTGTTAGTTGATGATTAAAGTGGTTTGTTGGTTCTCACATTTAAGTGCCATTTATTTACATTCAGTGGTAAGTTTCCTATCACCACTCAGAATTTTTCCCAGTTCTACCTTATCTTATTCTTCAGGGTCTTATGGCAATACCTTAGCAGGATGTATAATGTTATACACAGAAAATCTGAAACACTAAAAACACCATCAATGTTAAGCCTATCCATTAAGGACCTCTTTAATTCTTATTTTGTTTTTTTCTCTTTGACAGATGATAATAAGAAATGATATATTCAACACCATATTCATAATGAAGACCTATGGTTTACAATCAGACACCAGAGAAAATCAGTTTATTTTTGATGGCTTGGTGCCACCCCAGGGTCAAATGATTATGTGGGTCAAAAGAAAGAGGCCAAAGCTATTTTCTAACTTATGTCCAATTCTTTTTCTTTGTAATAAGTGTTATTCTTTACAAATTTGTACTTCATAACTTATATGTAACACATATCTGCATATAAAACCAAACAAAGATACCTTATTTCCATTTTGTCTAATAATTTCTTGGGTTCTAAAATGCCTCTGTTACCAAATTATAAACAAATCATAAACATCATTTTTCACTATAGTTCCAAATATATTTAGGAATGTGGGGTTTTTTAAAGGCTGGTCCCTCATTTTTACAAGCCATTAGATAGAATCTTCAACTTCCAGCCCGTCTAAGTCTGGGAGGTAACAATGAGCACTGACAGGAGTAACTGATTAATGAAAGGCATTATCAGTCCTGAGCTTCTTTACAAAACATAGTTCATATCACAGTCTTTTGAGACAGCAAATCTGGGTCTTCCATTTGTAACCATGTGACCTTTACCAGCACTTTAATTTGTTAAGCCTATGTTCCATAATTTGTGGAGTGGGCATCTTGACAATAGTACCTACTTTGTAGTTGGTCTATAAGGATTAAGAAAATGATAATGAATATGTAATAGTTAGCAAGGTTCCTGACTCACAGAAGGAACTTTATAAAGTTTAGATGCTACATCATGAGCAGCAGCATCACTGTAATCTCACTATTCCCGAAGTGGTCCCTTCCAGTAACACGACTATGGAGTGTCCAGATACCTTCTTCCTGGCAGCCATTATAAGCATTCTGCAGAAATGTGTGCTCCTCTCTGTCTACTTCACAGCCTCATGGATTCAGCTATTACTGCATGGCAGCTGCTGAGGACACTGGATCTCATGACTTCGCCAATTGCCACAGGTGGAGCCTGCCAGTGTCACTCAAGTTACTGTCCGGCTGCTGCCAACACCACTCACATTTATGTTGGCAGGTCTCCTCCATGTCTCCACCAGTGGTGTTCTTCTCACTAAACTGCTTTCAGAAAAGTCTTGCTTTCTTGGTTTTTAGACAATATTACAGTCCTATTGGAGTCTGCCGTCCTCCTCCTCCCGTAACAATGATAAATGAGAAAATGTCCCTGTAAGCACATTGCTCAGAATCTAGCAAAGGAGATGGACATATTAACAACTGGCTATAAAACAATGTGATAAGTTTCATTTTCTGTAATCTTACTTGCTTTTCTTTTCCCTCTTGCATGATGTTTATGTTTCTGTCTTTCTAGTTCTCCTGTCACAATCATAGGCCAGATCCTAGGCTTAATTGTCTAATTTCCCTTCCTGTCTCTAGATTCTCTCTCCTCTTTCTCATCCAACATGTCACTGTTAGATTAATCTTTCCAATGGACTACATTAATCAAGAGATCTTCTACCAGTTGCTAAAGAAAAGGGGACTTTAAGAAACAAGGAAATTGGACTCAAAGGTCTTTTTTTAAAGTAGTAGATATGATTAAACACCCACTGGCATTTGAGAGAGTGCATTTCTTACCATCCCACTCTTTTTTTTTTTTAAGATTTTATTTATTTATTTACAGACAGAGATCACAAGTAGGCAGACGCAGGCAGAGAGAGAGAAAGGGGGAAACAGGCTCCCCGCTGAGCAGAGAGAGTGATGTGGGGCTCGATCCCTCGACCCCAGGATCATGACCTGAACTGAAGGCAGAGGTTTTAACCCACTGAGCCATCCAGACGCCCCTTACCATCCCACTTTTACCTAATTTTATTTATTTATTTATTTATTTAATTTATTTATTTTTGAAATTTACAAAATTAAAGAGACGGACTCCTCCATCTACTACTGAATAGTGCTCCATAGCTATCCTCCAGACCAGCTGGCTCATCAGGGTGGACTGTTCAGGGACCAGTTGAAATATAGCTGGCAGGCAAGCTCCTCAACTCACTGATTTACAGTTGAAACTAAAAGGTTTCTCTCTTTCGCAAGCACAGAGCCCAAAATCTTCCTATTCCTATTTGTGCTGCTTATCAAACTATTCTTTCATGTCTCTTAAACCTACTATTTTATGCTAGGCTTTGTGATGTTAATGCTCAGATTCCACAAAGAACATTTCTCCATTCCACCTCAATGGTGAAGGCTCTTGGGCTCTGCCTATAGAGGACACTAGAGGGATTCTGCTAGGTTACATCAGGAAGAAGAGCCTTGCTCTCTTCTGTTTTGCTTCTTATTCCTCCGTCATTCTAGCAGTGATCCTTTATCTGGACAGTGGGGATTCCTTCCTGTAGAAGTAGCTGAATCTGGTTTATAGATTTTTGCATACTTGCAAAACCAGGTTCATCATGGCCCTACTCCTCCACCGTGAAAAACAATACCAGCAGTGTGATACCTCTTCTTCAGATGTTTGGGTTTTAGGTTCATGGGGTTGTTCTTCTGTAGTCTGAGTCTCAGCTCTATGGAACGCTTCTAAATTTTAATGATTGAAACCACTTCCCTTCTTCCCCTTTAGCAACTCATCCTTCAGATGTTAACTTAATGACACCCTAGAGTTCCCTGTTAGTCTATAGATTCTCTAGTAAATGAATTTCTACTGAATTAGCAATTCTTTATATTAAATTTCTCTGTTCAAATAACTGGTGCAGTTTTTGTCGCTGCAGACTGGAGTCAGACTGATTCACCATAATTAAGCCATGAGTCTGATGATCCTTTTTGCCTCCTCCCATTTTCTTTCTTTTTTTTTTTAAGATTTTATTTATTTATTTGACAGCCAGAGATCACAAGTAGGCAGAGAGGTAGGCTGAGAGAGAGGAAGAGAAGCAGGCTTCCTGCTGAGCGGAGAGCACGATGTGGGGCTCCATCCCAGGACCCTGGAATCATGACCTGAGCTGAAGGCAGAGGCTTTAACCCACTGAGCCACCCAGGTGCCCCAACCTCCTCCCATTTTCTCCAGAAAATGTAGGGTTGAGTGTATGCACATCCAGCCACATCACACCCATTCTGTTAGACGGTGGTGAGACTTATGGAGACTACATGTTTTATTGTCCCTCTGCCTGTAAATTTCACCAATGAACCCGATTTACACCTAAATCATTTTTCATTTGTAATGTGTGTCCCATCTGTGGCCTAACAAATAGAAACAGGTACAGCATAGGAGTCATAGAAGATACCCAGAAAATGTTGAATGAATAAGTAAATTAAAATCCATTAGTTATTTTAAGAAGAAAAATTAAGATGTTAAATTGTTTAGAAGCATTTCAGACAAATAATGCAAGTTTCTGTTGCTAACAGCAGCTCCTTCTGAGAATCTTGATAAGACCAGCCCCCAATGAAGGGATACCTTCTAATACTCTGCACATATAAGTCAATGTTTTAGGTTATCAAACTGTTTTTTTCTTAGCTCCAAATGTACCCTTCTAAACTCAAATGCACTCTGCTTTTCTGCTCTTCCTCTTCATTTTCTTCTGCTTCAGGGTTAGTACCAGCACTAGCTCAAGTAATACCTTCTGAGTATTTTGATTCCCTACTCTGCAAGTCCCCTCCTCCAAGTTTTTAGGTTGGTAAACCTAGCCTCATTTCATTTTCTTTGCAAACCACATTTCTTCTTTGCCAGCTGGCTCCCTGTTAGGTTCTTTCAACAGAGGGTACTGTAGAAAAACTAGAAACCAGGATGACAAGAGGAGAAATTGTTTTATTCCTGTTTGTTTATCCCTATCTACATCTCCACAACATGAGTTCTTCACCCTGGTAGTAGTTGTTGCTTCTTGTCTATCCTACATACCCTGAAATAGACTCATGTAATCCCTCCAAAATACTAGATCAATTGGCGGGCATCTTTCCTTAGAAGTCTGAAATCCAATTCCTTGGGCAACCTCCTCTATGATCTTAAGATACCAGCACCAACTAGATGACCTCCCACTTCAGAGGTCTGAACTTTAGCTCTGTAGGATCTTTCCTCCATGTTCCTGAGGTACCATCACCAGCTAAGTAACCCACCCTACTCAAAATCCTGCTCCTACCTCTGCAAGTTACTTCCTCCAAGCTCCAGAGGTACCAACCCAGCAAGGCAATATGACCTTAGCATTTGAGTCCCAGTTCTTAGGGGTCCCTTCTCTAAGTTAAATGATTCTAATAATTCAACCTGAGTATAACCTCCATATTTCCCTTCTGTATTTTCCATCCTCCAATACTGATTAGTCAACGTTAGGTTTGATCGCAGACCGATTGAGTGGAATAAAGGCACCAAGGCAAGCGAGCATTCGAGGACCGGCTTTATTGCAAGCACCCTCGGGCGAGGTTCCGAGACTCTGGGGGAAAGAGAGTCGGGAAGTTGCACGTGAAGCAAAGAGGTAGGGGCTTATATGGGGTTCCACTGGTGAAGTACGGAGAGGAGGTACTGAGACCTTGTCGAGTTTTCCTAATAAGGGCCGAATTCAGCTGCAGGGTTCCTCATTGGTTCGTCGGTGGGAGGAGAAAGGTTTTGGTCTCCCCTTTGAGTTTGCTTCCCAGGTCTGATGCAGTCGTTGTCGCAGGAGGGTGATGGCGGGAACCGTGGCCATCTTAGGTGTCCGTCATTTTGAATAGTTCTCCCCTCTCTCGCCTGACCCCAACAGTCAACACTCTATATTAATATTTCTCTGTTTAATGAACTATGCTAAATAATTTATTTCTCCATCTGCATGCTGACTGATACAGCCACATTCTTGGCACCAAATAATACCACCATTATGGCCACACTAACTGGACAGAGGATGAATTCTGGTCCCAAGAACTTGGACCACAAAGCCAGATTGCCTGGCTCCATATCCCAAGTCTAAACCTTGCTAGCTGTGTCAAATTGAGCAAGTTACTTAAGCTCACTGTGCTTTTCTTTATTTATTTTAATAGGATAATAATAACACCTTCATGAAGTTATGAGAATTAAATGAACTGATGCACATAAAATATTTAGAATAATGATTATCAATAAGTATCAACTATTATATTGTAGAGGAAGAAAAATAATTTCCCTTCTACCCTTCTAGATTCTTGACTGAGACTCCCCTGTAATAAAGGATGGATTAACAGGAGAAAAATAGAAGTTTAATAACATTATACCTCCTGTTTACATGGGAGATACTCAGGAAAAGTGAGTAACTCTCCCAAATCCAACCTATCACCATAAATACCATTTTCCATTTTCGGCTAAAGAAAAAAGATATTGGGGGTGAGAGAGGAAGGCCAATTATGGGAAGTTACCAGGAAAGGCACAGTAAACAAGGGTAAAGTTATGTAGATTTGAGTTCTTACCTTCTCACCGAGAAGAGTTTCTAAACATCAGGTCATGCTTTTCTTCCTGGCCCAGAGAGAGAGACTTCCTTACAGAGGGATATTTCCCATATAAGTGTCTCTTACAAAGGGGCAACTTCTGATTGATTTTCTAAGCTTCTTGAGGGACTACTGTTTTTAAAAAATAACCAGCTCAAAATGATTCTTAAGGCAAACAGGCATATTTTGGGATGGTATATTCTGCTCCCCTTTCATATATTATTAAAATATTTTTTGTATAGAATATGAGTTATAGTAAAAATTACTTAATGAATAGAATAAAAGAAGGAGAATAAGAGAACAGGAGAAAAAAAGAAGGTGAGCAAATACTGTAGTGAGTATTAGTTATACAGATTGCTCTCAGTCCACTAGACCTATAGCATCCTGAATAAAAATTAATCTGCTACCCACCCTCTTGTCTCTGCATTTTCCTGTCCTATCTTCAAAAAACTTATGATCAATTATACTATAGCATGCTAATTGCTAGAATAAAAAAATACAGAAATTTATAGAGTCACAGAAGAAAGGCTGGAGAATATTCCCTGGAATTATGATGTAGACAGGAAAACTCAGTGAAGAAAGGGGGAGGAGCATATGGAAAGAGCTTAAGAGAGCACAGTATTTTAGATAAGTGAAAACAGTTATCCTGCACCACAGGATATACGTAGGATGTGGGAGAAAATAAAGCTGGAGATGTAGACAGATGCCAGACTATCTAGAGTCATGGTTACAAAGCTAAGGAGATTGAAAACTGGGGAGTCCTCAATTTAGTCCCCTTCCATTATCATGGCAAGGCTGAAACAATGTTTACATGTTTAACACACTGTTTCATTTTTCTCTTGTGTACAAAGGAAGCTACATTTCCCATCTCTCCCCTTTTCAAGATAATTGTAACTTACTGACTGGGTACAGGCCAGTAGAATATAGGCAGAAGTGGTATACACTACAGGTGACTCTTGAACAGCCATAGTTTTGAAATCTGTGCTTCTACTTATACATGGATTTTTTTTTCAATAAGTAAATGTACAGTGCTGTAAGTGTATTTTCTTTCCCTTATGATTTTTTAAATAACATTTTCCTTAGCTTACTTTATTGTAAGAATATTTGTGTGTGTGTATAAATATATATATAGGTATGTGTATAAAATATACAAAATATGTGTTAATCAACTTTATATCATTGATAAGGATTCTGGTCAACAATAGGCTATTAGTAGTTAGGTTTTGGGGGAATCAAAAGTTACATGCAGATTTTTGACTGCATGGGGATCAGTGCTTCTAACACTACATTGTTCAAGGGTCAATTGTACTTGAAAACCCAGTGGTTACTGCTGGGCAAGGGCAGGAAAATCTCTTCACTCCCTGTTTCGGGAAGAATTCAGCAGCAACTGAGTGTGAAAAGGGTAGAAAATCTGACCTCTCTCCAGCCATCCTCCTTTGATCTTAGGGGAAACCATCTTTTGCTAGAAGGGAAGCAGGAAATAAACTTATGCCCAGGATCCTGCACTGGTACAAAAAAATGCCTAAGGCTTCTGGGAAAGTTATGCTTGCTAAATGCCCACTGATAGAAGACAGGCTGCTATAGATAAGAAAGAATCCTGCCTGCCCCCCAGAACCTATGCTGTGTGGAGGATGTTGTAGACCAAACGCTTGTGTCCCCTCAAAATTCCTATCTTGAAATCTTAATACCCAGTGTGAGAGAATTTGGAGGTGGGGCCTGTGAGGAATGATCAGATCATGAGGGCACAACCTCATAAATGGAACTAGCACGCATATCAAAGAGACCCCAGAGCACTCCCTCGCCCACACCCCCAGGTGAGCACAGAGTAAAAAGACAGCCATCTGTGAAATAGGAAACAATTCCTGACAAGACACTGAATCTGCCGGCACCTCAATTTTGGGCTTCCGAGCCTCCAGAGCAGTCAGAAATAACTACTTATTGTTTATAAGCCACCTACCCTATAGCATTCTGTTATAGCTAAGAAGGAGAGAGTTGTCTGCCACGGGAAGGGGAACTACAACACTGCAAAAGCCCCACCCTAAGGCTCCAGGGTACAGCCCTGTGTAACACTGAGGATGCAGGCAAGTAAAAAGCACCACTTCCTCCATGGAGCCACATACTAGCGCTTGAGTAACAAGCAACAGTGGACTTTACCTTTGGAGGGCAAGAGCAAAGAGAGAAATGGGTGACACGGGGATACAGGAAAATCTCTGGGCAAACGCAGCCCTTACACTAAACCCAGGGTGTAGGTGTCTACCGCTGGAGCAGTTTGAAGTGGGTGCAAGGAAATCCAGGTAAACTACTGAACACATTGAATCAAGCCTAATTTAACCACCTGATGAAAGGAGAGATGAACAATTTCTGAACATAAAGATTATTTACCTTGGTTTCTAGTATTGTTTCATACATAACTAGTCTGGAATTCAATTTTAAGAAATAATGCCCACAAAAGCAGAAAAATATAAAAACTTTCCAAGACCTAATGAAGTCAACTGACTCAGATGTGAGAACACTCAGAGAAGACTTTGAAGTGACTAAATTGTGATTACAGTGGGCCTACCTGGCCAATCCAAGCTGATATCCCCATTTGTAAATCCTTAACTTAATTACATCGAAGTCCCTTTCACCAAATAAGGTAACATATTTACCGGTTCCAGTGATTAGGATGGAACCTCTTGGGGCAAGGGGGGAAGGCATTATTCTGCCTACTACACCTAACTTTCAAAATTTCGAGCAAGTTATTTCTTTAATTGAGTTACAATTTCCCATCTTTCTTCTTGTTCGCAGCTCACTCTCTCCTTTACTCTTTTCCCTCTTTCTTTCCCTCCCTTTCTCCTTCTAAAATCTCTTTCTTATTCTTCTTCTCCACTCTCTACTTCCTCTGCCCCTAGGCATCTGGTTTCTTTTTATGTGCAAGTTTCCCTACCCTCTACTTCATGTCTTATTTTTAGCTACATCAATTCTTTTAAATCACTGACCTGCTCATCTCTCTCATGCACTTAAAATCCTTAACTGACTTCCTATTGCTTTCAAGATGAAGTTCCTTAGCAAAGTTCTTTCATCACCTGTCCTTTCCCACCACCATAGGCTCCTTTACTGGCCCTAATCACTCCTATCCACATCCACTTAACGTTCCAGCTATTCCATCCTGCTAGTGGGATTCCTGAATACACCACACTGCTTTGGGTGTGGGAGTCTGCACTTTGTGCTTTTCTACTTAAGTTTCCCATCCTCTCCTGGTCTGTTCTTCAGAAGCCATTGCTGACTTGACCTTTGACCAGGAGGCCCCCTGACTTCCTTACAGAGATAACATTCTTTCCTATGGTCATATCTCATTTTATCATTTATATATCTTATTATATGTATAATTCCAAGTATTAATTTACTTATGTATATTTTCTTTTCTATCCTTTGAGCATCTAGAGTTCAGGAATCATCCATTCATTATCAGCATGTGGCCAGAATCCAGCACAGTGCCTAACACTTAATAGGTGCTCAATAAATATCTGTATCGATCATTAGCACCTTCTCAAGATCCATTTTTTTAACATCTCTCAATATTTGAAATTTAACTTTCAGCAAGTATCTCAGTGTGAATCTATGTCTATGATTTTAGAGAGTAAGATAATTCTATAATTAAGACTTCTCTGAAAAAAAATGTTTCCTTCATGGTCAAACAAATTTTCTTTGTAAGGTTTTGCAGGCGAGGTAAACACAACACCAGGCAAGGTAGGCGCAAGGCAAGATTTATTAAAGGCACTCTCCAGCGGCGAAGTTTCAGGGCTTGGGAGAAGGGGAGCCAGGAAAGTCGTGACGGGAGAAGGTGGGCACTCTCGGGTGAGGTTCCGCGACTCGGAAAGGGGGAGTCGAGGAAGTCACACTGGGAGGGAGTTGGCGGGGCTGGGGGTGGGGGAGGGTGCTTTTATCGGGCCAAGGCAGGGCATGGGCTCACATCCACATATGATAAGGTATTTGGTGATCAGAAGGTATGGGGTGAGGGCTCCTGATACTCCTGTTTCCTGCATAGGTATCAGGTTACCTATAGAGATGTGACCTGGGCATACACCCTTGTGTCGGGAGAGTCAAGGGTTAAGGAAGGGGGGGTGCTGGAAGATGGTGGCTCCAGGGGTTATTTCTATTGTTCCTCCTGCATTCCCGGAACCCGCAGACCCAACCTTCTTTACTCACTTTGGAAAAATGTCCTATGATTTGGAAGGTAGAATTCTCATAATAAGAGGACTGGATTGTTTTATATATCCTGGATTCCAGTCTATTTCTCCTGCTTAGGTAAACTGGTAAGCAGGTCAGGAATTTGTAGACCCAGTGATAAATACTTTTGGGGTGAAGTTATAACCAGTATTTATTTATTTGTCTGTTCTTTACAATGTAATTTTCTGTGCTGTTTTCTGCTTAAGGTATTTCTGGAAATTGGGACACCCTTCCCATGAAATCTGAAAGTTATCCCAGCATCATCAAATGGGAAAATGTGGATGGAGCCCATAGAAGATGATACACAATATCATTCCAGTATTTTAAAGCAAGTGAAATATGGATAAAATGAGCACCAAGAACAGCACTGAATGGAGAATGAGTTCATGACATGTAACAGAGGTAAGCAGAGAATGTGTTGTACATTGGAAAGGAAAAGTTCTGTTTTGGTAAAAGATTAAGATTCATAAAAGCAAGCATTATAACCCCTTAAAGCCAACAAACGCAAAGAAAAGAATCAATAGAAAATTTAAATGTTTTCTTATACTGCTTCTTTCTTCCTGATTCATGTCCCAGGCACAGGCATATAGTAAAAAAGAAAAAAACTTTATTTTCCTTACACTGCCCATTCAGACCCACTCTGTAGGGTTATTTGCTCTGCTACTCAGATGAAATAGAGAGGAAATCCTGTGACTTTTTGGTCACTCTTAGGTAATAAAAAGTCCTCTGATCACCTCTCGTCACAAAGGAAAGTCTCATTTCAGCAATTAAAATGTCTAGTCCGTGTAAAATCAAATTCATCTAAGTTAGAGCTTCTCCTCAGCCCCCGCTATACAGGTTGTTACCTGAAGGGGGGAAGGGCCTTGTGGGTTCCTTCTCTATTTCCTGTATTTCTTTGCAAGTCCTACATAGGTGGTCTAACTTTAGAATGTGGAATAGTTGGCAAATATTGTCTTGGGGCTTTAGCCAAAACAGAGTCAGAAATAGTTCAATTTTAACATCCTGTTGCATATCCTTGGTAGCACAACTAAAACATGATTTTCATACAGCTTTCAACTCCATATATTGCAAACTGAGATGGAGAATCCAGGAGCAGGCACTAGAATAATAAAGTAGGCACGTTTACATGCTTTACAGGAAATACCTAACCACACATGTCACAATCAACTGTACTGTTTTCTAAACTTTCCCACCAACTTACCATGAATCACTGAGAAAGAAGACAGACCTCTGTAGGTTATGAGGTCTTAGTCTAAAAAGGCATTTTCATTTATGGTATTTCTTAATAAGTGTGTGTTTTACTAATTCAAGCACACAAACTTCGTATTCTATACCATAATGTCTCTGCTTATTTTAGCATAAAAATTACTAGCTTCTTCTAACATTTTCTTAAAATTGATTCCCTAGGGATATATACCTCATTTAACCTCTAATTCCAGTTAAATTCTAGCAAAATGTCATATTCCCCAGTTTGGTCATCATGAAACCTGTAGAAATAATGGTATTCATGTAATTTAAAAGGGTGCTTTTGGACTTTGGTTTTCTTGTGTTTCCCCTTATTAATATTAATATTAATATTAATATTAATATTAATGACCATTCAAGCTGTTTTTAGCAGAGGACTTTTTTTTTTTAAGATTTTATTTATTTATTTGACACAGAGAGAGAGAGAGATCACAAGTAGGCAGAGAGGCAGGGGATAGCAGGCTCCCCCTGAGCAGAGAGCCTGATGCGGGACTTGATCCCAGGACCCTGAGATCATGACCTGAGCAGAAGGCAGAGGCTTAATCCACTGAGCCACCCAGGCACCCCAGCAGAGGAATTTAAATTCCAAATCAGAGGTGAACAAGTATTTGTTGGCAGGAAACATATTACCCAAATAAATACCTGGACCCTTTTACAGACATTGTTTTTTTCCTTAACCTGTCTTCTTAACATATCCCATTATGGTCTCTGATTAGTCTCCAGTTTCTGGGAACACTCAACTTAAAATAGAAATAAGCATATCTTTGGAAAGGGAAAGGAACCTTTAGAAGTACAACTGTTTTACTAGTTCAAAAGAAAACTGGTCCTGCAAGAGAACCAAGCTAAAAGTAGTACTGAGTTGAGAGTGCACTTACAAATACATTTTATGCCAGTTGTCTTGCTATTCCTATTGTGGATTCATTTACCCATTACACTTATGTATAGTTTTCCATCCTTAGAACTCCAACTACCATGGGAATGGGTACATCCCTGCATAATACTAAAAGCTCAAAGCTGATATTCTGGTGAGACAGATACTCGGAGATAAGTAGAAACTATTCAGCTCTATTTCAGTTTAAAAAAAAAGAAAAAAAGCTGACTCATGTCATGCCAAGATAAATATCCCTGAAGAGTTATTGGTGAATACCACACTAGGAAGTGAATGGCTGTATGACCTACCTGCAAAACTCGAGCTAGAGTCAAAGAGGGAGAATAAGAGAATAAGCTAGTTAGCTGGTTCTATGTTTAAAAAACAATGGGCCTCAAAAACCCATGAGATTAAACCTGGAACTGGTGATGTTAATAGTTTACCAGAGTGAGAAGTGAACTCACAGTCTAGAACAGTATTTTCGAAGTTTGAATCTCCAAATTTTCTGTATCGGGGTCATAGGTGAGGATGGGATTGACCAGCTTGTTAAAATACAGTTTTCTTCGCCTTACACTAGACCTATTGAATAAAAATTTGAGAGTTGAAACTACCTGTAGGAGATCCGTATTGATATTGAAGCTTGAGAACCATTGGATTAGGATCTAATAGATGAATAATATAAAGAGGGAGATATTATGAATCTGATAGTAAATGAAATTAGTAATAGCAAAAAAGATAAATACTTCACAATTCTCACACTCATAAAGTTCTGAAAACCAAAAACCTTCACTTTACTTTTTTTGTTTGTTTTGTAGTATATTTAGAAATAATTCCAGACATGATCTAGATGTATTTTTGGCAAAAATCGACCTATATTTATGTACAATCACATAGCCTCTTTTTATCCTACTTTGCTGCATAGTTACTGTGGAGTACCCCAAATGGGGTTCAGTATATAATACAAAGTAGATGCACCATATTCTTTCTCTCTCTCTCTTTTTCTGAGAGAGAGAGAGAGAACACGTGTGCCTGTGAGCAGAGGAGCTGGGGAGGCACAGAGGGAAAAAGAATCTTAAGCAGCCTCCATGCTAGATCTCAGTAACCTTGATGAGATCAAGACCTTAGCTGAAATCAAGAGTTGGACACTTAACTGACTAAATCACCCAGCTGCTGCAGGATGCACCATATTCTGAATTCAGAAACACATTTGGCCCAAAGAGTTTCAGATAAGAGAATAGGTACCTCCAGTCGTTCAAAAACTTCTCAGTTACTAGAAAATAATGCACCTATATGAGCCTGAACTTACAGCAAATATTAAAGGGAACATTTGTGAAATGTAAAGGGGAGAGGGCGAAGGAGATGTGGGGAGAGCCTTTGGGCTAAATAGTATAAATAAATAGATAGATAGTGTAGTTCTGATACTCTGGACAGAGAGCAGGAAGGAAGGAGAAGGAAGTGGGGTGTGCTCCAGACTGCAGAGCATCTCTGAGAAGTCTCAGTCAAGGCAATATGGAGTCCTTGAACAAAATTTCTCGTTAGAGGAGTCTTGAGCTGGACAAAAATGTCCTGGTTCTCGTGCCCCTGTCACACTTATTCATTGACTGGGAGTAGCCTGCGCACTAGTGTGGCCACAACATGAATGTCTGGGCAGATCTGAAGGTACAACAGCTAGTCTCACAGCAGGTTTTCTTTAAGAAAATCTGGGTGGTATATTCAGTGGCCTTCACAATTCCTGACTTACCAGATGGAGCAGAGCAGCCCAGCAGCTGGGAGCTTTACTTAGGAATGGAATGTTGCAGCAAAATATACTTCGTTGTTCCATAAACTTCTGTTTCACTGGGTATTTTTATCATGGAATCTAACCATTTTCTAGCCAATACCATTCATATTTCTAATTGTCTTTCTCCATATATATTTGTCAAACCACTGGTCTACATTTAGGATTTAGAAAATATGATTGCTGTAGGTTCTTTTCTCTTTTCCTTTTTTTTTTTTTTTTTTTTTTTAACCTATCCTAGTCAGCCTTGAGGGGAAAAAAGGTATCAAAGGAACTGTTGGGCTCTAGATCATCTGGAGAAATCTTAAAACATTTGGCTTTCTGCTCTAATTCACATTCTGCCCAGTCCATTGTTGTTGAGGGAAAAGAGGGGTCAAAACCATTTTTGTTAATGAGGACCATAGCCAAATGGCCCCATCCTTTTCCCTGCATGGACACTGTGGTCTCTGCCTCCCACCGTGGTCTCTCCTGAGATGCACCTGAGCTGAAAGAACCATTTGGTTGTTACAAACCAAAATTGGTAAATTAAAGTAGATTTTATAAAGTTTGTTACTAACCCCACCAATCTAGGTGTTACACACATATCCTCAGAACACAGCATGGTCTTTTTCTTTAGAGCCAGATAATGCAGAATTTCCCAGATTAAGTCTTTTGAGGTACTGCCACTGCTTGACAAGATTAGAGAGTAAATTGGGACTCTGTGCTGACTTCTGTTGATAAGACACAGAGAAAATCCTGTATGTTTTAGTCAGGTCCTTTCATAAACTAAACATTTATAGAGGCAATTTTTTCTTTTCTTTTCTTTTCTTTTCTTTTCTTTTCTTTTCTTTTCTTTTCTTTTCTTTTTTAATAAACTATCTTCTTAATGATGTTTATGTTCAGCCCTATTGTTTCTTGGGTGTTTCAAAATAGTGGTCGTCTTGAAAATCAAATATAAAAAATTACTTAAGAAAAGTGTCTGTTCTCATTTTGGTTCTCCTGAGGACTCTATGGGGTTTGGGTATGAGAAAAGATGGGAAAAAATGTTCACTAGTCGGTGCCCTTGCCTCAGAGTTCACTTCTATTTGTTCTCAGAGATTTTAGCATCACACTCATTACTTATTTATATCTTCCCTCTTTTTTTTCCACTTTGCAGATAATTGCTACTTAATTGATACTGCCTCTATGCAAACCTAGTCACAAGACACACTGCTAAATAGAGGAATCATTAATCTGCGGGAATGTTGTAGATTTCCTTAAAAGGTTGGCTGGAATAAGCAAAGTCATTAGCAGTTTATTTGCAACAGTGCACTTATGAAAAGCTCTGTGGAGAACACATCAACAGTCTGTATGTAACTGAGCAATTAACACAGGACTCCTGTACTTTGGGTGTTAGCATGGGAGTAAACAGAAGCAGATGTGAAGTGTTTGTACTGTTAGCATGCATGGTCTGTTCTGACATATGCAAATACCACTCATGCTTACAGAACCTGCAACCCCTCTTGTACTGTGACCTTACTGATGAAGCCCTGTGACAGAAGTACTTCATTTGCTCTGGGTGCTGTTAATTATTAACAGGCCAATACCACCTTTCCTTGTTATTGGAGCTTAGCAGAAAGCCAGGTAATAAAGCATTACAAACAAGTTGATAACACTCTGGTTCCCAGCTTGCCTTGACTACTGCTCTCTTGCCAATAGAGAAAATAAAGAACAATTAAAGCCAGAGAGAACAGAAAGGGTCTCAAAAGACTGACAGATGGAATCACCTGTGCAATCCAGGCATAAGTTTGAATAGTTTTCTCCCTGGAACTCAGGTAAACCCTGTGATGATCCAGTGGTTTCTATATGAAAGGCAGGAGAATTCTGGTCCTTGGACAGGTTTGTACATAAGAACTTAATTTGCCATTTTTTCCCTTCCTTGTCAGGGAGCTGGAAAATTGTTGCTGACTAGAACAATTAAAATTAGAGGGAAATGGCATGATTTTCTGTCCTTGTATCTTTAAAGAACATGTCAGACACCTCACCTTTCATATAACTTGCATTCTAGAAAAGAAAGCAACTTTTATGGTGTAAAATGTAATTCTTTCCACCTCACTGTCAGTAAATGCTGAGATGTCTCATTGTTAAAGAAATAGGAAGCATTCCTAAAGTCACGTATGCATCTCAGAAATGTTAATACTTCATTACAAAAAAAAACTGCAAAAGGATTATTCTAGAGCCTTGTTATTCTGTAAATGGGAATCCTATTCATGGGTAGTTTGACAAAAGACAAGTTGTTGATATTAACTAGTTAGGATTGTTTTTTTAGTTCTCTAAATTACAATACAATATGCTTTTAGAAAAAGAATACAATATACTTTAGGATGATGAGGGGAAACTTACCCTCAGTTCATTTTATAAAGAATAGTTTTTTGTGATCATGCATTGCTGGATATATGTATATACTCTAGACTTTGAATGTTTTCCTGTGGCTGAGCTAGACATGGCCTAAGTGCATCATGTTAGAATGAATTAATTTGAATCATTAGTGCATTCTGCTGTAAATGTAATAACATTTGCTCTGATCTTATACCAAAACTCTGGTTTTCCATCATCTTTTTCTGTAAGCACCTTACATAGAACCTGACTAAAGCTATTAACGTAAGGAGTTGAAACAACATATCTTAGAGTTATTGAATTGAAATCTTATCTCCTCTATAAAACTTAATCAACTAAATGAAATAAGAAGCAGACTGCTCACTCCTCAACTTCATCCTATAATGCAATTCTCATATTTGAGGGGAAATCACAATTTTAAGTCCTATGCACAGTGTAAATCTTCCTTTCTCATAGCCTTAACAATATTGTCTCCATCTTTATTTAATTTGAGTAATTTTTTCTATATTTTTCTATATATTTCTATATATATATCTGTATATATAGATATATATATTCTATATATTTCTATATTTTTCTAGGTTTTCATATTGCTGTCCAGAATAAAGGAGTTTGGGTTTTTTGTTTTTGTTTTTGTTTTTTTGTTTGTTTGTTTGTTTGTTTTGCTAGTCATGTTCTAAACATACTAAGTAAAACATTTAATAAAATAGAATCTATTTTATTTATTAAAACAGAACTTTAATTTTAGGAATATATTCTATCAAGTAAGAAACATTTTCCATGAAAAGGGTAAGAGGAGGAGTGAAAAGAAGTAAGAAAACTGGAAAAGTGAATAAGAATTCGTGTTGTACAACATTCTTTGCTTTGAATGCCTTGATTTTTAAGCTGGTATATGTCCTAATAGAACAGGAATTCTTGGAAATGTTTATGATCTAGAGGATCTATTAACTGTGGTGAGATGAGATAGATCTCAGCATTCTGAGTCTTGGAATTAGGTGCCTGGTTCCTGAGCTCTGGTGGAATATGTAGAGAGGAGATGAGAGAAAATACCCAGGGGTCTTTCATGTTTCTCTGTGTCTTGGGAGAAAAGCCTTTGTTTTAGACTAAATTTTTAAGGATGTTTGTATGGAAACAGACTTGGAAGATAGAAATGGTATTTCCCTCCAGAAGAAGAGGCAGATGTGGTTCTGTCTGGTATAATGAAGATAATGTCTCCTTCCAGGGCATAGTCAGGCATGCTTACTATCCATTATAAAAGATTTGGGTTCCCAACTTCAGAGTTCATCTCCTGGAGCACAACCCATTGCATGTGCAGTTATCTTCTAGCCCTCTTTGGTTTGCTCTGTGAGAACTTGGTCTCAGTGCCTCAGTACAATCTATGTTGATTTTCATGCTGGTTGCTGTGTTATGAGTAATTAAGTTCTTTGACTTGGAAAAAGATTTCTGACATCTACGATGGGGACTTATAAAACTGTGGCAGGCTAACTTGTTAGCTCCCGAATAGAATAAAATCTCAGACCCTTAACAGTTCTGTACAGTTTGGTGGTGTCATACTAACAAAGACACACTTTCTGGAAGAGGAAAAGTTAGGGCCTTATGGGGCAATTAATGGTATTTGAGGGAAACCCATAGGAATCAATAGTAAACAGAGCAGCCAAATTGTATGGCCAGTCTGGCAGTAAATGATTCTTTTTTTAAATTATCTATTAATGAGGAAATGTCAGGGAGTTGTTTGTAGGGCAGGTACCAAGAAGTACGCTCATAGACAGATGTATGAATGGTGGCCTGATTGTTGCTAACTCTTCCTCTATGGTGAAGGGGAAGGATTCCTTGACAATACAGCAGTCAGTCTTAGGTCTGCCCCACTATAACAGCTAGCAACTATTACTATGAATCATCCTGAATAAATAGAATTTTCCAACCCATTTCAGATAATAACTAAAGAATGTACACTACACTGGGCTGAAAGAAGGAAGATCCATGAATAGTATAGGTAGGACCTAGGGAAATTTTAGAACATTATCTGGTTTACTAGAGAGATAAAGGGGTGAGAAGGCTGTCATTTACTGCTTGTTAAGAAGAAAATGGCAACAACTAACAGTTTTGTGACTCAGTCTCTCCATAGTCTAGCATGACTAACTTAGATCCACTCGGAGATGACCGTAAAAGGTCTCAAGGTTTTTTTTGTTTGTTGTTTTGTTTTGTTTCCTGTTGTGGGTCATGGCTGCCATAAGGGAAATTAGGCCCCCTCAGGGAAATTTCCTAGACAGATAAATTCCCTTGAGAAACCATAGGTGAGACATTGACTAGACTTTGGACTCTTACTGCCTTGACTGGGCTAATGATACCAAGGGAATTCACTCACTGGAGAATAAAAACTGACACAAGGTATTTTAGGTAAATTATCACAGTCAGCTCTGATACTGCGGGGATCTCCCCTAACTTTTATGTTGAAACTAGGTATGAACCTAAGCTATACTATTTTGTCAGTAGGATAGCAAATGGTATAGATTAAGATGGATTTTATTTTAAGATGACATAGGTTAAGATGGATTCACAGTTCTCTACTGGTGCAAGTCAATCCCAAGTGAATCAAAGTGTACAAACCTGACAGCAACAATCTCAAAGCAGTGTGTCACTGGCTACTAAATCAGAGGGTCCCTAAAGCTAAAATATTCATGTAACTGATAATGAAGTTCGTTGATAAAGGCCTGTGGTATACCGCTAACATTGGAATTTTGTTTGGTTGACCCATGAACAGCCACCATGTCACTGGAAACCTGAAGTAAATGTGCCTTACTTAATAGAACAATAGTACTCTCATCTTCCACATTTCCTTTCCCTCCTTTCCTCTCTAGCTTGATCTCAGCTGTTTACAAAGAAAGATAATTATGGGGTGGAATTTAAGTTTCCTTGTCCCCAAGGGGGACTGAAGTCCATGTTTATTCATCCTAGTAACCTGAAAAACTTTGGAGAGGATAAGCACTCAAATTTTTAACAGCTCTGTTTAGTACAGGCAGGATTGTATTGTCCTATACAGTCCCATGGTGGGGAAATGGATGCCCAAATTCAACTAATGGGGTTTGGGCAAGATTTGCAATGGGGAAAGGAAGTTAAAATGAACTTGTAGATGGGACCCTTTGGGTTAATTCAATGTACCGTTGTTGTGGCTCCCCTTGCTGGATGTATAATTGATATTAATGTTTCACATGCTTGTACTATGAATGTTCATAAAGTCCTGGGGGATTTCTCTGGTCAGTAAGAGCCACATCTGGAAAAGTGCTAGTGGGACACATAAATACTTCCTATCATCTCTCTCTGTCATCTCTGCAGACTAAAATAAAGCTACTGGCTATGTGCCCTGAGTGGTGCCCTAAATTCACAGAGCTTCCCCTAAAATATCTGGGCCTAGTTCATTGATGATTCAGATGAGCAGAAACCTGGCAGTGTCTGATAAGCAACTCTGGCTCCTCAGCCTCAGTGTCAGCCATAGAGAGCCAAAAAATGGCTGTGGTTATTTCTCTCTTTGGGCGGAGCATAAGACAGTTCTCATAGCTCTAGCCATTACTACCCTTGATGAACCTAGTTATAGATTGAATGATTCTTGGACTGTTGCCTAGATGTTTGTTCTGCTACTTAGAAAACTATAGTCTGGCAGATTGTAGGAATCTTTATGGCAGATTGACTAAAACTGGCCCTTGACCCCCCTCTCGGAGTTATCAGTGGTACCTTACCATTGTTGACACTTTACAGATTATGCTATTGCATTTCCAGTCTAATCAGCCAACTTTGGCTACTAATAGGTGTCAGGTTTTCAGCTTTCCAGTTCATTTGCAGTTTGACAATCATATAACTCTTAACCACAGAAGCCAGTGAACTAGAGTTGATAACAAGGTTTTGATGATCTTCCATGTACTTGACCATTCTCAATCATCTGATATTGTTGATTTTTAAAATAGCCTCATAAAATAATTGAATTCAAATCTCTCTGACTTTAACTCCCTCACCTCATCCTGGTCCACACAGTTTAAAAAGACACTTTGGTCACTGAATGTGTCTTTCTACATAAATGGATCATCTTCCCTTGGCCACTTCCTGGATAATTATCATAATGATCAGGACAAAATGGGGGATTTATATAAACCTATTTTGAAAATTCAGATTTCTGAGCTATTTCTAGGCATAATGAATTTTTCTTGTCCCTAATGGCCACCTCAGGATGGCGTAGTTGGTAACCCTTTTGGTGGCAGCCCAGCCAAAAGGGGACCTAAGGAATTAATTTTGGTCAGCTACTTGGCTTATCTTATTAAATTGGCATCATCTTAGAACATAAAGATAATAACTAGTTGGTTGAGTACACTTCTTGGTGTGTCCTCCTGCAATGGCCAACACACATCTAAGTGGGGGACATAGGGTTTTGATAACTTTTATAAAAATGTCCATGTCCCCCCCCAAAAAAATGTCCATGTCCCCTTTTCACCTGATCCTTCTGCATGAAAAGCCTGGGTACGAATAGGAGATGATTAGAAGAAAGATGAGGATATAGCTATACACAGATTTTGTGGTGTTTAAGGGACAGCAACATCTCTGTTCTCTGAGGAAAGAACACTTCAGACCCCAGAAGGTATGAGCGAGAGTGAGCATTAATGAATTCTGTCTTTCATAATCACCCCTGCCACTTTATTCATGAAAGAAAATGTCCTGTCATGGCTTTCCCAAGCTGTTGCAAACACCTTGAATAAAGCTGACTACTAGATCTGTCCTGTCCTGTCACATGGGCCTGACGATGCTTTGATTATTCTTTCCTGGAACCTAGCTGAAAAATCTATGAGAAAGAGCAGATTATGGTCCCACCTTATCTACCAACCACAAAACATCTGTCAGCCCTTTTGGAGTCCTTGCCTTTCCCCATTGCTATAGCTGTCAGTCATTTCATAGGACAGATAAGTGGCACCTGGCTGGGGCTGTGGACAAATAGGATGGGTTGGAAGACCTGCCTGAGAACTAGATTCAAGGATTCAAACAAATCCGGGAATCATAAACATTACCAGCCAGTAGGAGGCCATATTTGATAACTGTCAGATTAGGCTCCTAATTGGTGTAGGTCCTGCTGACAGAGATGGACAACTAGAGATAGCATGTTCTTTCTCCAAGCACCACACACATCTCTGGGACTATACTCTGTGTTGAAGCCAGACATTACCTTCCCGCCCTTCCCAAAATATGGTGACTTGTGTGTGAGGGGTGGTCATAAGATGACCTTCCAGTGTTTAAAGAAACACCACCAATAGATCATTTTGCCCTTATATGACTGTGAAGACCTCTCCAAAATGAGCCATCATTGATTACTAGAGGAAGGTCCTGGAGGGATTCCTGCTTCATTATTACATATACCCTGGAGACCTCTATAATAGACATCATCCAATTAGAAAAAGTGGCATGAAATTTATCCCTACCATTGAACTGAAATGAAACTGAACCACTGGCCAGTGTTGTTATAAATGACAGGTTTTCCAGATGATCTAGATTTTCTCTGTGCAGCCAGATACCTGGATTAATGCCTCCAATTTGTGGGAAGGTCAAAATAGAGACTTAAGGAGAAAGTAACCTGGTTTTCTGAGGGTAGGTCATGATATTTTTATGGGACTTATTCAGGTCATTGGGCATGGGATTTGGGGGGCCATGACTGATGTCAATCCCGCAAGTTAGCCTCCTCCTGCTGCTTGAAGTCTTACTGATATTAATCTTAAATAAATTCTGTATGAGACAAAGTGAAAGAATTTGGCCCCAGCCTCTGTTGGTCAGATCATAGTGGCTGATGCAGTTATGTACTCATGAGAACATTTGCCAGAAGCCAAGATGGTTTAGAAGGAATGAATTGTAGGGAGATAGTTATCCATGGGTCTCTCATATTTCTGTTTTTCTTTTTTTTTTTTTCTAAGATTTTTTATTTATTTATTTGACAGACAGATCACAAGTAGGCAGAAAGGCAGGCAGAGAGAGAAAGGGGAGGAAGCAGGCTCCGTGCTGAGCAGAGAGCCCGATGCGAGGCTCTGTTCCAGGACCCTGAGATCATGACCTGAGCCGAAGGCAGAGGCTTTAACCCACTGAGCCACTCAGGCGCCCCCATTTCTGTTTTTCTTAAAAAGTGAGTCATTGACTGTCTTTTTCTCCAAACTATCATTTCAAGAATGTTTGTCTAGTGGACAGCTTTGAAAGATAGAGATAATGTCTCTCTCTGGAGCAAAGAGTGAGCTTGCTTAGTCTTGGAAGATAGTGTCTTTCTCCAGAACAAAGGATAAGAATTCTTGCTCCCCATAATGTCTCCAAGGCAAAAAGCAGACATCCATTTTAAAAGATCCAGATTCAAGAATCTCAGGGTTTCTTTCCTCCCATGCCACAATCTGCATGTTCAGGTGCCATCTGCTCCTCCATTGCCCTGTGGACTTGGGGCTCAGAATTTATCTTATGGAGATAATCACGTCGTGTAAAAATATGAAGAGCTGTGCGCATAAGGATGGTCTTTGTACCATTGCTTATAACAGTAAAGATTATGAATTTTATCAATAGAGGACAACTAAAATATACGTGGTTCATATATACAATGCAAATTTGGTGGCTATTAAAATATATAGGTATTTTATTCGATATGGAACTATACTCCAAATAGTTAAGTGATGCCACAAGTGGAAAGAGCACATGAAATATGATCAAAATGCCAAAGATGGAAAGGTACAAAACAACATTTTTTGTGGCCAATGAGAGAAATTTAGACAATAGAGGCAGGGGTATTAAATCTAGAATGTGACTCACAGAATGAATATATTTTACTCTGAAGAACAGGGAGGATATTCCTTAGAGAAATGCAGCCTCTCTTATTGGCACTCATTACTTTGTAATATTAAATCATTGTGTACATGGACATTTTGAAAAGCTCAGTGAAAGTACAAAGAGATTTATGGTGAAAATTTGTCAGTGGGAAGTGTAAATTATATATATTTTTAATTTTCAAAATACAACACATTTCTTTTGTAATAAAAAATACCAAAACAAAACTATGTACATTTTTTTTGGCTAGAAGAAATGTGTAGGAGAGAGTGATATTCAAGATAAGTGACTGAAGGAAGATGTGATATGTTTATTTTCCTAAAAAAAACATGGCATCACTCTGTAAAAATCTTGAAACTTAATCCACTAACTGTTCCCATCACACCAAAGATGAATGCTTTCTCCTCAGCCACTCTGGTTTTCCCAGCCAGGTGGAGAGAGATGGCTGGGAATGCAGATGTATATAACCCATCCCTATGTCTGGGGATGGGAGTGGGATCTTAAGGTCTATTTTATTTCCTCTTCCAAAATAAGGTTTTCATTTTTTCCTTTAAAAGTAATAATGGCCAGCAATAAAGAACATTATAAAGTGGTAACTATCATGCAGGTTACCTTTGCCCATTCCTTGCCCTGCTAAAAAACTGGAAGAGAGTATTCAATTTCATATAATATTACAAAGACTGCTTCTTCAATTTAAATGTTTGGAAACACTATAGAAAGGAGTCCTTGAAAACACAACAAAACATAAAAGAATTAATTACAAAATATCTACTCTCTCATACTCTCTGCTTTTCCATCCTCTACCCTCTGCCCCCACCACTAGCATCTTATAGAATTGAAAATCAGAACAAAGAGGTGAGAAGAGACCAACAGAACATAGGACTTGACACGTTTGTGAAGAATGACAGGTAAAGGGGTTGCCTGTGTTATTTGGAAGAAGGTTCATTATATGATGGTAATTAAAATTATCTCTCAAACCGATAAGTTAGAAGAAGCAGGGCATACTATTTCTCTGAGTTCTTTCATAGTCTAATACTGATCCCTCCTGTGCCCTCCTGACAATTTGTGCATGTTCCCAGATTCTCTCCTCATCAATTTTCTTCTTGGTTTTTGAAAGAGAGAAACCCAAGTCATTTTCCAGAGCTAGTTCTTTGTGCTTACTTTTGCAGATTGCCTTAAAAGGTATGTGCCGGGAGACTGTACATATTAAGGACAAAGGAGGCTCACTGTATAATCTATGCATCACATGAAGGATTTATAAAATAAAAGGCTATTTATAGATTATGATCTAAACTCTGGTCACGTTTTTTCCCTCCCAGAGAATCCCACTTGGATTTCTCTCCTGTTCTTCTTTGCTAATTGAATCTCCCTTTTTTAATGTTTCTTTCCATTGTCTTTTCCTTGCTTCCTTTGAAGAGAAAGTTAGGTTTTTATTCTTGTTCTATCCCTTTTCATCTTATTTTCTATTGAATAAATGGTCTATTGTTTTGTATCTCACCGCTAAGTTGGGAAATTCTCCACATCATTTATTTAATGAACTAATTACAATTCTTCTGACTTTAATTTGGTCAATTACAATTTATGTTGGGTTACCTCGAGTTCCTAGACTGACACAAATTGTGTCGCTTCTAGCAGCTACAAATGCCATTGAAAATAAAAATTTGGTGTCGTTCCAATCAGTCAGCTCTCCCTTCTCCTTTTTAATTATTTATTTTATTTTTAAGGCTCAAACTTCTGTCATTATGAAGAGGGTTGTTCATTATTCCAAAAACTGCTAAGAACAGGATTGCTACCCAAGCAGAAGAGAATCTGTTTTAAGTGGTGAGACATTTGGGTTGATTGTGGAAGAAAAAGGTGCCTCATACTCTCCCTTCACTGGTAGAAATGCTTCTTTTTAGAATTCTGAGACCTGGTCCTTATTCACATTATTCTCAAAATAGAATGTAGTGACATTTATAAAAGGAGGAATGAATTCTACTTTGTTTCTTTACACCTAAATACTTAAAAATTTAAACACTTCATGAAAAAAGATTAAAAGTATATCTATTAACACTAATATACTTAATTTAGTGGATTCAAGTCTGTAGAATGTTAAAACAATAAGATCAAGTGTTGAAAGAGACATTCTAAATATTTATTTAGCCCCATCTACCTATATCACTGTAATTGGTGTTTCTCTGAGATACAAAGACAGCACAACTCAATTTGATTCAACAAATATTTATTAAATTACTATTATGGCCAAGACACTGTTCTAAGTACTGCATGGAATACAAATATAGGAAATGTGAAGTCTAACAAAGGCTTGAGTGCAGTTCTGTTTATCTCAGACAAGATTTATTGAGCACCTAGGAACTATGTTAAGTATTGAAGAACACAACACATTTTCTGTAGGCAAAGAAATTAACAGTCTGGTAAATTGGGGTTGATGAATCCTTAAAATTACATGCAAAATTTTGTGTGTCAGTGACATATGTGAATGTGTCTGTGCACATTTTTTCTTAGAAGAGAGGTATTGTCTTCAAGATTCTCTGAAAGTTAATGACCCCCCCCAAAATATTAAAATTCATGTGTGCAGTACAGAGTAGACTCTCACAGCTCTAAGAGAGATCCAAACAAAGGATTCTTCCTGACCTTGGCCCTTCAGTTGCCTACATGGTGCTTAGGACTGAGCTATGTGCTGAGATGATCATTAGCAGAGGATTTAACAAGGAAAAGGAAGGTGGTCCTCGGCATCAGAAGGAAATTTTAAAAGTTAGTGCTAAATAGAGGGATATTAAATGTTAAAGGAAAGAAGGGAATAGTTAAGAAATCCTGGAATAGGGGCAAACAGCTTTTGGATCCCTGAAGGAATACAGCTTTGACGAGCCTTGGAAGACATATAGGGATTAAGTAATTGGAATCAGAAGGGAGTGCATGCCTGGTTTTTGGAGATGGCCTAAACAAAGCTATAGAGCAAGGAGTAAGCAGAATGGACTGTGATTCTTTCCATGATGCTCTTGGATGAATCCTGAACTGATGGAGTTCTGGATCCACACTCTTTGGAGTCCATTTGTCCTTCCACTCAGCTCAAAGAATTGCCACACCTGTTATACCATTGCTGGCTGAGCCAGAAGCAGAGATTTTATGTGCATAAATTTATACACATAAAGACACACACAGATATGTTAGCATCACATATGTATGCATCTGAAAATATATGTTATCACACAGCTCTTTTGATCAGTTTTCCTCAAGAAAATAATCAAGTGTCTGTATTATGTTTTGAGAACACTTCTTGTGAAGTTATCTCTAGAATAATATTTTAATAAGGAGTAGAGTAAGATAAAAAGAACAATTTTAAATATATTCTAAAATTATATTGGGTACACATTTTAAAGAGCAAGATTTCTGCCTAGTCATATTTACCAGAAAAATTCCAGACTTCCATTTCACTTTATGTTGAGAAAATCATTGTAGTTTGTACTGTATTCCTTAATATTACTATCAAATCCTTAACTAGTCCTTCTTAAACCACTCTCATATAAAGAATGGATCTTATTATAAACTTTCATATTTTGTACTATTCCATATTTTGTGCCTTGAATGAATTTATGCAAAAAGAATGTCACTGAGAAGTTTATCACTAAGAAGGGGGACATTTGAACAGGCAACTGAACCATATTCATGAGCTCGTGGTTTCAAAATTATGATTAGATCAAAACAGATGTACCTTTTGTATGTAGTAATTAATGAGACCAGTACAGAGGACCTATCTATGCTTGCTTATAAGCCTCACTTGCTATCAACAAGAAATTAACTCAAGCATAGATTCAGAGCACAAGAGCATGAGTATTTTACAAAAGTACTAAAGAAAGAACTGTCACTAGAATACAGTAAAGGCAAGTACACGAACACAGAGAAAGATCAGTTTTTTATTATAATTTTATTACTACTGAATTTCCTATGCCTCTTATATGGATTTTTAAAATTTTTTCTCTATTATTATTTTTTATTATCATTTGGTTATTATCTTTAAATCTGCCTTTTTTCCAAAATATTTTCAATCCTTTCTAGATTTCTTGGCACATTATTTATATATTTTTCTACCCAATGATATTTATTTTCTAGCATTTTGCTTCTTAGGAAAGAAGAATATATTTGAAGGAAAGAGAGATAATATTCCAGAGAACACATCCATCTAAAGTAGTACTTTTGATGCACATTCTAATATTTATATTGGGCTGGATTTCTAATTATTCTATCATTTCAGAAGCAATGTAACAGAGTGGTTTGTACATGAAAAAGGTATTTCCATTTGGAAGACCCAATGCTCTATTTAGAGATGGCTCCTGCATATTAAAGTACTAGAAATAGATTTTTTATTAGATTATTTAATAAATAAATGCAAATGATAATGTGCTTGTTTTTTTGTAACTAACATAACAGCATAATTATAATTGCCAAGATAGACACTTCTTCAGCCACATTCTTGTTGTACTTAGTGACTATCTCCTTCATTGGAAAACCCTTGATTTCAATGCAAAAATTCTATATTTTAAAAAAATTCTGTCATATCACAATAAATTTCCTATTTAATGTCTTGACACTAACTTTTCCTTACACCAGCTTTAATTCTTTCAATCCTATCAAATCTTTAAAATGTATTACCAAAGAAAACTACATCATAGATAATGAGACCATCATCTCTTTAGTTTTAGACTATGTTGTTAAATGGACACAATACTGATAAAAATTTTAGTTGCATTTTACTTTCAGGGTAAAATTTAATCCTGGGTGTAAAGGGACCAAAAAAATAATACATGGTTAAAATATTCTTAATACTGTCCTCCCACTCATTTAATTACTTAGATGTTTTGAGTTTTGAAATTCTATGCTTTGTTTTTCTAAGAATATGGGTATAGATATTGAATCCAGCATACACTAAGATCACCAAAAAGAAAGCAAACATTTTATTAGAACATATGATTCTTCATCCAACCAAAAGTCACACAATGGGTGCTCAGCTTAGAACAACTATTGGATGGTCAAGTCTGAACTCAAACTTCACTGTGGGAAACTACTGCTAGTCTCTATTAATTTAGGTTCCTGACTCATTAAGTAGAGGGAAGAATTTAAGGCTAATTTTTGCCCAAAGTTCAGCTGGAAGAACAGCTGCAATCTTCAGCCTACTTCTAGTTAACCAAGAGTTAAGTCCAACTGGAAAATGACTTGAGTAGTCTTACTTTTTAACAAGTATCTTTACCATTTGCCAGAGTTTTTCAGAAATAAAACTTGTTGGTTTATCTCATTTCTTTCTTTCCATATTCTTTTTGTATAAATCATAAACAATCCAGAATTTAACCAAGTCTTGTGAGTTACATATTTTTCATTTATTTGTTTGTATGCTTGTTCTCCAACCATACTGTATCCCTCAACACTCCACAAACACATGCTACACTTAGACTGCCAGGTAACCAAGCAGAAAAAAAATCCCCGGTCTCAGAAACTTGTTTCCTAAGTTGGGCAATATTTTCAAGTTTCCTAAAGATGTTTTCTTTCATCGCTTCTTGATGAAAATACCATATGTCCCCATGGTTCCCATAATAGAAAATGTAATCATATACATCTGGGCAAGGTGAAGAATGCCAAGGCTGACCCAGGAGTCAAATTATGTTACCTTAATCTTCCACACTTAGTTCAGGAAAAAAAAAAAAAGTTAAAACTTAAAATAATAGGGTCTAGAAGCACTAAAGTGGCTCTATTTCATAGAATTTGGAATTGTAATTTTAAAAAATTTTACAGTTCTTAAAAAGCTACCAATTAAGCCGCTAAAATTCAGAGGGTTTTTACTTCAATATAACGGCCCCATAATTTAATTTTCATTTGAGCAGTCAAGAAATATATACACAGGAGCTGGATGAATTATGAGCCTTGCCTTTTGTTTTTTTTCCATTTACAGTCTCCATACTTTTCATCTTCCCCAACCCTATCCTTGGCCTATTCCCTACATTCCTTTTTGCTGCTGATAATCTTCCATTCTGATATAATTACATACTAACTGGATCTCCTAAAATTCCAAAGGCATTGCTACATAATGCCAAATATAAAGTACTTGAGAGGCTGTGAACAAAGCTATTTCTCTCACTCAGTACACTCCAGTTATCATCTTTATCTCTAAAATCAAGTTTCTGTCTGTATTGCTTATTGGATCATAGGAGAATGGATTTGGATGGATTTGGAAGGTGTATTTAGGATGGTACAAACAAATTTCATTATGGAATATTACAGCCAATGGTGGTGATAAAGGGCATCTCAAAGAGAAGGCAGTCATCCACAGGTGGCAGCTGAAAGCAGGACCCTTAGGGCTGCTATGCAGTGGTTTCAAAAGTGAACACTTAAGAGGTGGGGGTTGATTTGCAATTGGGTTGCTTCTCTTGTGGACATTCCCATAGGTGAGCAGTAGCAAGACTTTAATATTTAAAGATGGTTTTTGATCCTTCAGGAAAATTTTAGAGCATTATATGAACAGCTGGTATATGACAATACTATATTATAACTTTAATTTCTCAAAAAGTTATTTACACTTTAATTTCTTAAAAACTGTATTAAATTTTTTTTTATTTTGCTATGTATAGTAGAGTGAAAGAAATAATTAAAATGTGGTCCTTGACTTCAAATAGCTGACAGTCTTATGAGGTAGAGGACTATATTTGCCTCCTGTAATGCATGACGGAGAAGAGGTTTAGACAGTGTACTGTGTCAATGCTGAGCAAAGTTTACTAGTCTTGACTGGGCATATAGAAAGGCTTTATTAAGGTAGCTGCTTTCATATATGAAATCCTTCAATTTTAACTTTAAAGATGTTTTACAAAGCAGCCATTCATGCCACTAGTAGTTTGAAGAATTTTTGGCAACACCAGACAACAGTCAAAATCTGAATATATATACCTTCAAATACATTTTGTTTAATCAACAAAGTTTTACACAGAGGCAATGTGACTTTACTATTATTTCTTTCTTCCTTTCATTTTCTATCTCCTCTCCCTTTTAATCTTCTCCAACGCTGTCCAGGTTCCTGTTCCCACAATTCCTTTGTACTTGGTGACCATCTCCCCAATTAAAGGAAAGGGCAGGAATCTCCAGGGAAAAAATGGATGACAACGGCATTTAGGGATCAAGAAGCTATAAAAAGGTGGCTTGGGTTCAGACCAAGAAAGGACCTGTCTGCTATATGTGGGGGTATGAATCTTACTTAACTCTGTAGGTGTTTCAGTGAAGGGCTTTAAGCAAGACATTGACAAGACCAGATCTGCATTTCAGAAATATGATTGCATCAGCACAGAGATAGGAGAATAATTTCATTAATGCAAAGAGAGATAAAGTTCTGGAGGGCTGTTACAGAATGATTTCATTATCACCTTTTAGCATTAAAGAAACTATATTAGTTTGCTAGAACTCCTGTAACGGAATACTGTAGTCAGAGTGGCTTAAACAGTAGAAACTTAGGGGTGCCTGGGTGGCTCAGTGGGTTAAAGCCTCTGCCTTCGGCTCGGGTCATGATCTCAGGGTCCTGGGATCGAGCCCCGCATCAGGCTCCCTGCTCAGCGGGGAGCCTGCTTCCTCCTCTCTCTCTGCCTACTTGTGATCTCTGTCTGTCAAATAAATAAATAAAAATCTTAAAAAAAAAAAAAACAGTAGAAACTTAGACTGTCTTAAAGCTCTGAAGACTAGAAGTCTGAAATCAAGTTTTGTCAGGGCCAATTCCTTTTGAGGGCAATGAGGGAACGATCTGATCCAGGATTCTGTCCTGTTTTTATATTCACATAAAACAGTATGTGAACTTAATCCCTGTAAATCTGTATTCAAATTTTCCCTTCATATAGGATTAGAGTCCACCCTAATGACCTCATTTTTAACTTGTTTACCTCTATAAAGACTCTATCTCCAAGAAGGTCATATTCTGTGGAACTAGGGCTTAGGACTTCAACATATGAGTTTTGGAGGGATACAATTCAAGCCATGACTGGGACCAAAAGATAAGGCTTAAATAATTTGTTTAAAATCATAGGGTTAGTCAAGATTAAAATCTAGATCTGTTAACTCCTAGTCCAGGATTCTGTCTGCTACACCAGAGGTGATGCAAGAAAGCACTCTGCAGCCGGCCGTCATTGTGGTTTCAACAAGGTAACTTCTAAAGTGCTGATATTGCCCATAAAGAATCCGTTATTCACAAAGGGATTGACTAATGTCTTGAAAAATTTTAAATTACTGTCCTAATTTTAGCAACCAAATTGATTTTTTAATAGAATTCAGAAAGCAGTTACTCTTCTTAAAACAAACATCATGAAGTTATTCAAAGTACTACACCCAAGCCCTCACTCATGCAACATTATTCAGCATCATCCAGTGACGCTTTCAAACAAATCCCAGGAGCACAGTTTGTGAAAAAAAAATTATATGGGATGGCTTGTTTTTACTGGTTAAAACTCTACTTTTCTTTTATATGAAATAAGAAGATAGTAAATTTTTTTGTTTTCATAATAATTTTATAAAGCTTACAGCATAGTATTCCGAATAAACCAGGACAAAGGACTAAGTGGAAATAATAATATGGAGCCTAAGCTTGGGAACAAATCTCAAATTCTTTCCCTGATATCAGTCCATATGATGATTATATAGGATTTATGTGGGTGGTGCTCAGATGCTATAAATCACTCAACAGTTTTAACCACAGATAATTCAAATTATTCACTATACTAAATCATTGCACCATCAAACGGAAATTTGTTTAACACTACTAAAAAGACTTCATTTGTTAAAGAGGTAGAACAGTTTGATCAATTGTCAGAATTTTGTTATGCACCCCATTATACTTTTTGTAAAAGAAAGTGTGTAACAACATTTAATTAATAACCATAAGACTACACAGAGATGTCCCTCAAAGATCTCGGAAATAAGTTAAGTAAACTTGTCCATGGAGAAGTAAATTATAAAAACAACAAGTAATGAATTAGTAAAGAGATAAGCAGTCGCTGGAAAGAAACAGGATGACTAATAGTCCATAAGATCAGGCTTAACTCTAGTCCAGTTATACACACACATACATTGCACACACACACAGATTCAAAAGAACTATGTCCATCAGAAAGGCAACTGATCAATATAGAAATAAAAATAAAAGTCAGATAGGCTGCTGTTAACAGTGCCCATTCAAACACTCTGTGTGGTAGAGAAAGACTCAGCTCTCAACCATCAGGTATTTCCAATCCAAACAGCAAGTCTGTTCCTCCAGTAGAGATGGATGGAGGTGATGATAGCTAATAGGCTTTACTGATTTGTGGTGCCATTGGCAAGCCCCTTGTGTTTTGAGAGAGGTGTGTTAAGCCACGTTACAATGAGGCAATTCCATATTTAATTCATTTAACTCCTTTTATTCAGATTCTACTCTGAAATATCATCTTCCTGATTATGATTTAGTTTTACCTACAGAATTTGACTATAGTGAGAGAATACAATACTAGAATACAATACAGTATTCTAGTACCATATGATAGTCCCAATTCTAATTGCAAATTAATACATTGCCAGCCTGGCATTAGTCCCTCAAACTTTTTTGCATCCTAGTTATCCTAAAGAATTTTCTTAAGGCTATCTTTAGGATAATGTTTGACCTTCAGAGAAAATGGACAACTTAATCTGGACTTTATCTGGGTCTGTCTGGCTCCAGGATGCTTTCCCTTAGATGACACCATTATCACTTTCTTCTCTTTTCCTATTCATTTCTACTTTGATCAGTAAGAAAATGTTCTCACCATTGTGTTTCCATGAAGTTTTTCCCTTCCTCTATTCTTAAGCAAGAGAAACATGTCTAATTGGCCTAATGTCAACCATATACATTATCTAAGTCAAAAAATCATTCTCTTTAAAACACACACAAATTGTTACTTTTAAGAACTTAAAAGATTTCACTCAATTAACACTAAATCAGTTTCATCGTAGAACTAATACTGTACCCTATGAGAAATACAATTTGCATTCCATTAGTTCATATTCTTAAATTGCTTCAAATGGAAATGTCTTTGAGTGTTAAGTATTTTAGCCTCCTGAAGGCTTGTTATTTATCATTAATGCTTCATCAAGAAATGACTTTTTTAATAACCTAGTTTTAGAATTCTATCAATAAGTACAAAGCTTCACAATAGGTCCTTGAACTTCCATTCTCAATAATAAGTAACATTTATCTCTGTGTTTTATACACATTATATGGAATTAGAGCCCCCTGTAGAGACATTAGATTAGGAATTCTAAAATCAATGTGGCATGCAGTCATTGTCCTGATATTTTCAAACCATCAACAAAGAATGGAAAAAGGGGCATCTGGGCCCTGACCTACCATGTGGGACCATATTATACAGCAGGATACCTCTCTGAGAGTCACTAACTAGACTGCCTGTGTAAAGTTAGATAAGGGGTAAGCTTAATACTGGAAAATTCTATAAATAATTATGCAGTTCACCAAGCAAGGTAACACTGCACCCTGCAGGGTCTGAATCAGATGACTCAGTATGTGAAGAAAAAATATTTGTATTTAACTGGAATTTAATTTAGTTTCACATCCTCACTATAGGTTAATCTTCCTTAAAAGTAGGTCACTAAATTGGTAGTATTTGGAAGTGTTAATTTCTTTTCCCATGTCTGTCATGTCTATAGACCAACTTTTGTAGTTTTTAATGTAAATCCACACTGATCCAGACTAATTTGAGGGGTTAATTCCATGGTGATCAATGAAATGGCTAAAATGAAGACTACTGTCTAACTGTTAACAAGAGGATTTCAAGTAAAAGTCCTTCAAAACCTACTTTAATGAGAATGTATTCATATGTAATTAACTCCATCATTCTTATATATGTGTTAAAAACTGTCTCTAAATAAATATTTTCTGAAGTTAAACATATGTCTCCCTTCTTAATTTGATTTATCAGAAAGTTTGTTTTTTCTTTACAGATACTTTCCAAGAAATCTTCAGATTAAACTGGATCCAATTTTCTTAACTCATGAATGGTTTTTGAGCACACAGTGGATGGTGGACATTTATATTATGTCTCCTTACAAGCAGGCAACGTCATAGAGAATCAGCAAGAGCTTCTTGCAGCCTTGAAAGGTAAATCAGTTTTTACATCCATCAAAAGAGCAATCATCATCAATATTTTTATCATTACCTTATTAATTTCCCTCCATTACTCCCAGTAATCTCTAACTATAGCCAGGTAATGCTATGATAAGGTCTGCTGGTTAGTAGAGATGTTTCTAATCCAACTGACAAATGTCCTCTGAAACACTTGAGCTCTTAAATTAACCTGGTAAGTCATGCTTCATAAGAGCCAGTAAATACCCCAGTTCATTTTGGCAATCTAACGAGATTTTTTTATAATCTGGAAAAGGTTAAGAGATGCAGCTCAGGTTCCTGGGACAGTATTTGACATACACTGACCTTACCCGAGGAAAAGCTATTCTTCCCTAGAATCTCAAGACAAATACATGATTCATTCTGTATCATTAGGCTGTGTACATAGAATATAGAAAAAGGTGTTGGAAAGAGAGAACTAGTATTTATTGAACAGCTATTTTTGCTGTTCAGTAGCTATAATATCCAGGAAGTGATGACGTTCTACACAGGTAGGCTTATTTCATACTCAGAAAAATTCTACAAGGTAGATAAGGTCAATGTATCAATTCATTCCACAAATAAATATATATAGTTGATAACACTCTATTGTATAAAGAAATTTGCTATGAGAGTAGAACATAACTATTCTTATAACACACAGAAAGAGAGAAATATGTGAGATGATGTATTAATTAACTAGATGGGGGGAATTCTTTCGCAGTGTATACATACATCAGATCACCATGATGTACACCTTAAATATCTGACACTTTTATTTGTTCATTATACTTCAATGAAACTGAGATTAAAAAAAGAAAGGAAGGAAAAACTCAGAGATAATAATAACTTGGCTCTAAGAAAAGAGAGATTTGAGCCAGGCTCTTTACACTATATAGGTTCCAACATAGTGGACTACATAAAAATAAAACTTTACTTGATATATCAAGACATGCATAAACAGATACACACACACAGCCATGACAGCAAAATAAAAAGACAAGTGACAAACTGGGACAAAAATTATTTTTAATTTATGTCACAAAGGATTAATATCCTTAATATATAAAGGGCTTCTAAAATAAGAAAATAATCAGTAATACACTGGAATAATAGACAAGAAATATGCATTATAAGATCATAAAAAAAGATCATAAGACATGTGGCTCTCAAATATGTGAATATGCTCAAATATGCTCAATATCACACATAATAAGATAAGTTAAAATCCACTGAGATACAGTTTCTCATCTAATTTGTAAAATTCAAAATTTTGTTATTATTTACTAATGATGATCTAGATTCTAATGGACATTTGGTCTATTTTTATAAACATGTAAATTTACAGAATAAAAGAAAGAGATGGAAAGGAAAGCTTTGGAATAAAAGAAATTTAAGGCATACATCAGTCAATTGCAAAATTTAGACCTTACTTGGATCTGAACTTGAAAGATAGTTAAAAACATTTATGAGACAATTAGGAAAATTTGAACACTGGTTAGATGATTATTAAAATAAATTATTGGTAAAATATATGTATGATTATGGTATCATGAGGGTTTTTTTTATGAAGTTCTTTTTTTAAAAGAAATACACTAAAATATTTATGAATAAAATGATACAATGTTTGGCATTGGCTTCAAAATAGACCAGGGCAGGTAGGCAGTGGAGGATGCAGTTTATAAACCAAAATCAACTATGAGTTGATTGTTATGTAAGTTCGGTGATAACTTAATTATATTGATCTCTACCTTTTTATGTTACTGAAATTTTCCGCAACAAAAACTTTCTCAGAGTGTCAAAGCAATACATGTTAAAAATACTATAGTATTTAACAAAATTTTTTAATTGTGATAAAAAATGACAATGTCTCTACCAAACTCTGAAAGTCTGAAGACAAAGACAAGGTTTATTTTTTCAGGTTTGCGTAACAGGCAACTTCTAGTTCAAGATGAAATCCCCTGTGTTTTATATCCCCAAGCCATTCTCCATTATTGAGACATTCTCCCTAGGTCCTCTCTTCCTGTTTTCTGCGTGCTCCTCCTTCCTCACTCACTATTTACCTTACCCTGGGCCCCACCAACTCTTCTTTCAGCAGCCATCCTAGGAAATTAAAAAGTTCTTAAT